>JAOPTO010001561.1:0-40087 GCA_033822845.1 Tetrapedia diversipes | reverse complement strand
ATTGATTCTACTTGCTTTTATTATTAGTTAGTCTTGAACTAGCATTGTTCACAGCTCATCAAATGTATTTTCTGTTTTCTTAAAGTATAATTTTTAATAAATTTAATACTAGCTCAAGACCAACTGATAACAAATATAAATAGAATCAATGGCACCGTTTTGTCGAGGAAAAAATGGCAAATCTCCCCATTCGGTTGGCCAAATGTTAAGTTATGGAGCGTTGGAGACGATATTTGACAAGGCGGTTTGTTTCTTTTCCTTATGAGAAGTTTAGCAAATCGTTCGTTACCGCGTTCATTGTCTTGCTTGCTAATAGGTCTCGGCTAATTTATAGGATTTACGGATATAGAGGCTGGCGAACGAGTAAAGTCTGCTTATCGGAAGATAAGGCGCAACGTATTCCGCTCGTTTTCTGCTCGCCCGATTAACGTGGCCCACGTTGCCCGATGACAATCTTTTTAATTTGTTTTCTCGGAAAAGGGGGCACCTTACGTCATCGTAGCGTGGAAAGTGGCATTAGCTCGAACACGGAATAAACCGTTCAATTACCGGCGTTATGGACGTGAAATATTCACGTGAATTTGCTCGTGAAAATGGAGATTATATCCTTTCATTTTGGTAATTGGATGCCTGTACACATTTTAGAACACTATCTTATTACACATTTCTTGTCTCTTTTTCTTCACCTTTTTTTTTTTTTTTTTAATGATATCGTAGTTTAATTTTAATTTTACGTATAATTTGAAGTACGACGCGATTATTTTAATTTTTACATTCAATTAGTTTCGCGGAAAGGAAAATGATAATTGAGAACTAAATATATAGTATCTGTGCAATAATATAAATATTTTCTCGAAAAGATCGTTGTGTAATAATTGTTACATCGCTGTTGAAGTTACATTTCTTTTTTTTTCTTGCATCATGGCCGGAATTAAGCGTAACAAAGATTGCGAGAAGTTAACTTTTTGTGGTTGAATATTATTTTACTAATAAGTAAATATTAATAAGTAATAACTTATAAGTAATAAATTAATAAATCTTAATATAATAATTTAATAAATATAATAGATCCTCTCAGATAATTATACTTTCAATCTGTTATATAATAAATTTTCCTTAATAATTTAATTGAAAATTTTTATTTCCATTTGAAGAGATGCTTAAATTAGAATTTCTAATTCTTAATTTCTGTGTAATTTTTTCATTCTTCTATTTTAATCTGGTAATTGTAATTTTCTACAACACCGAGTGAAAATTAAGACAACCCCTGGAGTATTAATGAAATAGGTTTAAATATGAAAATTAATTATGGAAACAATTAAAAATCGTACAGCTAGTGATTAGATAAATTTGTTTTTATAAAGCATGAAAATTATACGAAATGATTGAAAATTACATACCAACGTGTAGTTTAATGTTTCTTTATTTTACATGTTTCAATTAAATTATTATAAGAATTTTAACGATTTGCGATGAAGAAATTAAATTGAAAATTATATTAACCCTTTACACTCGAGAGGTAACTGTTATTCGTCTAACGATACTAATTTCAACAATTTTTAAATTCGAAATATTTACTATGATTCGCCTATATTATACGTCATTTAGTTTAATTAAGCGATATACTAAATTTTCATATATGACTGTTTAACCTCTGAGTCTGATTAATAAACAAACTAATTAAATTCTGAAAATTTGCGAAACTATCATTTGGTGACTAACGGTCACCATTCGAGTGCAAAGGGTTAAACTAAAAAATACCTAAACGAGGGAAACATACTGTATTGATTACAGTGAAATTCATAGTGAATTTCTACAGGTGGTGGGTATCACAATAAATTTACCAAATTTCCATGAAAGATTACAAATTGGTAAAAATTGATCCATCTTGGTAGTTACAGTGTTAAGTGACAGTCAATGTATAATTTCAGGGTTCTTTAAAGTGCTGACAGAGTTATTGGTCGTCTTTTGAACAACAATATATCCTATTACTGTTTACGACAGAGAACACGATAAACACCAGAAGTGTTTAGGTAATGGATTCAGAGGATTAACCTTTGCCTGCTTTTGGTTTCTCGTTTACTACCTGCAACACTGTTTGCGCTGGCCTAACTCAAACAGTGCCTCGGTTTCCTTCGCACATCGGCTTCCTTTATTTCCCTTTTCCCTAACAGGTAGATTTAACCTTTAACCGGTGGCTTATGGAACCGTTTTTATCATCAGCTCATTCATTTGCGTTTAGGCATTAAATTTGTATGTTCTTTCATGAAAATGAAACTTTATGGAATCCAAGAAATATGAATAAAATTTTATTTGCCTGGAAAATAAATGTACACTTGTTTATGAAATTATAATGTCTAATTAGGGTCGATTAGACCACACCTCCTACCAGTTAAAGGATAATACGAATTTTTGTGTAGGTAATTATTAGTTATACCTAAATTTCAGTATACATTATTTTATTAGTTTCCATTATATTGACTTTATGAGATGTACTAAACTTTTTAAACATAATAACAAACGTATAGAAACTTTTAATTTCTTTCTTGTCAATGTATCTAAATTTTTGCTTAATAACTGTTTCCAAATATTGGTTGTAGGTACATAAGGTAGTCACATCATCATGATTAACTTTATTATTTACTGATGTCCGTATAATTAAATAATCTAATCAACTGATTATTTTAAATAATTAAAAAATAAAAACGTACGAATGATCAAGTTGTAATACTAATTAGAGCAATTATTACAAGATTATTAGAGCAATTAGCCCATTAGGGTTATACATGGAGCAATTTTCTTTTTCGACGGGAAATCTTTTTGAGAGGTTAAAAGTTAGCCTCAAAGTTTTAGCGATTCTTCATGCTTTTAATACAAGTTTCTCTGAAATCTTTTTCTATGACTGAGTGATAGAAGATTAAAAATTTTGAACATCTTTTATCCGAAAGATTTGCTTGATCACACACCATTATAAAATTATATTTAAAATAGGAGAAAAACTATTGAAACCATTAACGTTGTTTTTACCTCCTTAAGGTGGTAAAATAATTTTTGGTTTCATTTTTTCATACCATAGTCATTTTCGGATAAATTAAATTTTGACATGGTGCTATTTTTATTACCAGTACCACGCTTATTTAAAAAAAAATAAAAATAATTTTTAATTTTTATATTATGAAAAACCATAATTTAATAATATTAATAAAAACCGAAATTAATATGAACACAACCGTTCTCAATTAACACGTTCCCTGCCGGACATTTTTTTAAAGACTTTCCGTTCAGGCCAGTGTGGGGCGTATACGCCCCACATTTTTTTTATGGTTGACACAAGCATGTTTTTTGTGGTATAATACACAATATTTCAGTAATTTAAAACCATAAATTTAAAAGAAAGGCATATCTCTTTATAAATTTAAACCAGAAAAGCAATCATTTTTAGTTTATTCGACAAAATATTGTTAAAAATATACCTTTTTTTTTCAAAGGCTTTTTTCCGGCGTGGGAGGAAATTTCAGCATGGGGCGTATACGCCCCACGCGGCAGGGAACGTGTTAAAAGCTGAAGCAAATTTCTTAAACAAAGCGATTATAATGATTATATTACGATCGTCACGATTTATAAGTTCAAACCAATTTTTACGTAAACTCCAACACGTTGGAATAAATTGATAAATTTGCATAAAAATCCGCAGTCTAATTGTGACAGCGTGGTCAATAATAATACACAATAATGGTCAATAATACACAATATTTCAGTAATTTAAAACCATAAATTTAAAAGAAAGGCATATCTCTTTATAAATTTAAACCAGAAAAGCAATCATTTTTAGTTTATTCGACAAAATATTGTTAAAAATATACCTTTTTTTTTCAAAGGCTTTTTTCCGGCGTGGGAGGAAATTTCAGCATGGGGCGTATACGCCCCACGCGGCAGGGAACGTGTTAAAAGCTGAAGCAAATTTCTTAAACAAAGCGATTATAATGATTATATTACGATCGTCACGATTTATAAGTTCAAACCAATTTTTACGTAAACTCCAACACGTTGGAATAAATTGATAAATTTGCATAAAAATCCGCAGTCTAATTGTGACAGCGTGGTCAATAATAATACACAATAATGGTCAATAATACACAATATTTCAGTAATTTAAAACCATAAATTTAAAAGAAAGGCATATCTCTTTATAAATTTAAACCAGAAAAGCAATCATTTTTAGTTTATTCGACAAAATATTGTTAAAAATATACCTTTTTTTTTCAAAGACTTTTTTTCGGCGTGGGAGGAAATTTTAGCATGGGGCGTGTACGTCCCACGCGGCAGGGAACGTGTTAATGCGAAAATTATAGGATCAAACAGCAGCGCTATCGCACTTCTCCGCATTTTTGGCAAAACATAAGAGTAGCGAGATAGCGCTTCGTCGCGCTCAAACGGTTAATTTATCATTATGAATTTATTTGCAACACAGTGTAGGAACACCTTTTGGAGCCACCTGTATAATCATCCGTAACGCGTTAGAACTGTAACGATCGTCGATCGCCGACAAGATAATTATTTACAAATTTTCGTCCGGCAATCTGTTGCGCCCGGTCGGTGCTAAATGCAAACGGCTCGTTTACAATTTCAACGAGCTCGCGAACCAAAATTCGCGACCGCCCGATTAAATTTACACCCGCGGTTACAAAGGGAGGGCCGCGGATTGTAATGCGCGTTATGCTTTTCAGAGTTGATTTATGTTGCACATGCAGCCGTTACAGTATGGCCACGAACCGTTCGCGCGGCGGGTTCAAATTCTATTTAACACGCGCTGATGGGAGACGTGATGGGAGTGTAAACGGCGCGTTTTACATTCAAATTGCGCGCGGCTCGTGCAAGACAGACGGGGAGAAAAATTCCCGCGATAACCATCGTGTTTAAGTAAACGCTTGTAAACGCGCGTACTTAGATCGGTATCGAGAAATACCATTCGACCCGGAGAGTTATTAATTAACGGTGGCCTGATTTTTTCCCCCCTTTCAACTTCTTTCGAAGAGGACTCGATAACGGTGTAAATAACGTTCGCCAGGAGAGTTTCGCTTTCACCCTGCGTGTATCGTGAGAGAATGTTTGTCTTGGCTTGTACACCGAATCGACGGGAGCCAAGGAAAGGGGGAGACGGAGGTGTTATAGATCGCAACGACGTTGCTTAATTTCTAAGGTGACGTATTGTCCCGGCTCTTGCGATGATACCCTTTGTTTGACGATCACCTTGATTCTTATTTCCCGAGTGACGCGATTTGTGAATTACTAGAATCTGTAGAGTATGTTTATTTGTTGTACGGTACAAGGTTGATCTGGATTGTGTTATACTGATATACTGAGATGCTGATATATTGCGTATTCGGCGCTCAAAGGGTTAATTTAATTTAAGTTAATATATTTTAATTTTCATTTACTTAATTTACTTTAATCTATCCTAATTCTGTCACTATATTTTTCACGTATTATACTAATGGGACAATTTCCCGTGTAAATAAATAAACTGTAGAAAATTATTTATTGGCCGATGGGTTTTTACATAAACTACGAGCTAATGCAACGACTTCTAATAACGCACCGTGAACTATGTACTCTGACTAAAACTCTGAACTATCTATGAACTCTGAAAAACTATGATCTAACTCTAATTATCGCGAGGCTCCCTATTTATTTGCCTCGAGCCTGATAGGCGGTTCCTGTCCTTACCAATCAGAACCTTCGGAAAAAATGCCCGCCTTCGATATCCCCACGCGTTTGCCCCTAGGATATCAGCCGTTTGCATTTTCTTCGGGGTTCAGGTTTACGGCCGCGACCGTTTATCCTTACAACGCAGGCGTTGTTTAACACTAGATTGCCGGAGTGAGTCAATTTGACTCACTTGTGATTTCGTCAAGTTCAAGTATCATGTGAAAGGAACAGAAGTAAAGGCGTTTTTGCTAAATCTAATAAAAAAATCCGTGGAAAATGTATTTTAAAAAACAGCATACATATGTAAAAATTGTTTCAAACAAACTTTCTTAAAAATAAAGTTTTATTTTTTTGTAAAACTTCAGTTTTCATATTTGAGTCAAATTGACTCGTTTCAGGCAAAATAGGGATATACCCAACGTCCGGCAATCTAGTGTTAAAGAAAGCAATGGCAATCGGCATTCGTTATTCTTTGCCGCTCTCCCCTACACAAAGGCCCTATTGATTTGTAAATTGTCTACAAAACAAATCTTCAAATCGCGTCATTTTGCATCACAAAAAGAAAAAAGAAGAAACAATTTCGACCAATGGGAATAAAGGAATTGCTTGCTTCCCGTCGACTCGCAACACGCTTGATCCCGTTTCTGTCGCGGAAGAAGGGGTGTCGGCGGAAGCAAGGAGAAACCGAAGGAGAGGAACAGCAGGGAGAGCGAAAAACACGTCATAAAGCCGGATTAATCCGCGCCGGCCTCGGCGTCGCCGCCGCTGGTGCTCATTGATTGCATGAAATCGGGGTTTCCTGCTTTCCTCCGTTGTCACGTACAGGCACGCTCTCGCGCGTTGTTTTCTGCCTACGGATAAATTGGCAAGTGTGCGCCCCCGTAATCAATAGGCAGATCGGCTTTGCCGGTGGGCGAGGGCGAGCAGCAAGGTCGGCTGGCTTGTATCTCACGTGTGTACACACCTACGCCCGGACACGCACACCTGTGCTCGCGACACGGCGAAAATGGCCTAAAGCTGTGTTTGTGCGCGGGCTTCACGGTGACCGTGACGCGATTCGACCGTTTTACAGTCAACGTTAAACCTTTCGGTGTTGAACAGTGCCAGCCGAAGTTTGCCACGCGTAGACAACGCGATTTGCTGGGGAGGAGTATTGTTAAATTGAAATAACAAAATCGCGGAGATACTTTAAACGGCACGAGTGTTAGGAATGGGCAGCAGAGGGTACTTGGATTAACCCTTTGACTGCTAAAGGCGTATATATACGCCTTCATAAGTCCATCAATATATACGAAAGGCGTATATATACGGCCTCACAAATCCATCAATATATACGAAAGGCGTAAATATACGCCCTCTGTATTTTGTTACTATAACACCGTTATTACTGTTTTACCGATTAATTCAACATGGAATTTATTGTCCTATGCAACCTAGCAATTAAATATGCTATTATTATTTGCCATTATTATTTTTTAAACCCTAAAAATGGTATCAAATTTCCGGGTACTGTTTTGGTCACTAGTCAGTGGACAAGTCACAGCGACTGACAAGCGAAAAACTCGCCGTCCATATTGATGGATTCGTCCAAGAGCGCTCCGCAGTCAAAGGGTTAAAACGAGATATCTCGTAACCCGTGCGCAATGTGTTCACCCATTCACTGCCAACTACGAGATATCTCGTAATGTACGCTACAATTTAGATTGATAACAAATGGCACTCAGCACACTCAGGAATCTTATTCAGCGACGCTAGTTACAGTTTTTTTTTTTTTCATTTTCAAATTACAGTAAATGCCATTTCAATACCATGTACTGTTTTGGTCACTAGTCAGTGGACAACCAGTTGTAGCGACTGACATACGAAATCCATATTGATGGATTCGTCCGAGAACGGGCCGCAGTCAAAGGGTTAAATAAAACAACTCGAGGTTTGCTCTTTGTGAATTCCTTTGAATGACTAGTTTTTACTGTTTCCTGGCCGTCCTTACACTCACAGGGTCGGGGGTCGGTCTGAAAATTACCTGCCATTGCTGATTATTACCAACGTTTTAGTATGTGTGCCTTATGTATGACTACAATATTTTTGGTATAATAGCGGCCAAAAGTTTAAGACCAACGGGTCAAAGAAAACAAACAAATTAATTAATAAGAAATAACACGATAAATAACAATTGTATTCTATGCTAATTAATAAATAGTATTCTATCATAATAATGAAAAAAATAAGTATACGAACAATATTTGCAAGTATAAAACTATGTTTTACGTTGTCCTCTCGTCTTAAACTTTTGTCCGCTACTGTAGCTCATGGCTTTTTTATCATCCAAATTATCTTTGATGTGTGGCTTCAGTGAGTATCTTTGCTATGTTATACCCTGGGCACTGTAAGATTAGATGGTTAATTGAGACTGTAAATAGATGCAGAAGTTAGGAATTAATTAAGGTTCCATTAAACCGAATCATGATGGAACACTTTGTTGAGGAAAACGACAATGTTAAAAGTATATAAATGTGTTTATTTTGTGTAATAATTCTGCGATCCCATTCACACATCCTATTCTCATTCAATCAGTAAACAAAAGGTGAAATTAAAATAAATAAATAAATAAACAAAATTGAGAAATTAAAAATAATAACAATCAGTATGAAGAAAAAATGGCCACGAAATGGTCAAACAGTGAAGCTATTACTAACAATTCAGGTTTTTCTTAAACGGATAAAGAAATGTAATATTTTATATCTTCTGTACTGTTTTGTTTGTAATTTAACAGTATTAGAAATCGATATGAAGCAACCAAATAAATAATATTATTGCAATAGTTAATGATGATCGCATAGCGTTTCAAAATTTAAAGATATTGCTGCTGTCCATTATTGTTGAGGAAAACGATAATGTTAAAAATATATAATTATGTTTACTTTGCGTAATAATTCTCCGATCCCATTCGCACCTCCTATTCTCATTCAATCAATAAACAAAAGGTGTACACTCACGATCCTCGTTCAATTTTCTTTAATTCTCTACTCCATTCACTCATATTTTCATCCTTCTTGTTTTCCATACATTCCTTCTCATTCTAATTTCTTAACCGTTCATTCTAGAATCTCTTTCACACAAACAAACATACACACGTCAATAAACTAGCAATCACTCTCACACACTTGGTGAATTTCGATCCCACGAACCGATTTTATTTTATATATCCCTACGAAAAAAAAAAAAAAAAAAAAGAAAAGGAATAATAACGTTCTTCCTGTTACCTTTGAAGCTTCACCGTTTTCAACGAGCGCTTGTTTACTTTAAGTAAAGCTGGACGAGTAATACACGCTCCCCGTGAAATCTAGATCTAACAATTAAATCGACCGATTCTTTCTTCCCCCAGGGGGTCGAATCTCGGAGCGTGCATCCTGATCTCGAGTCACGGTGATCGCACGGAACGTAACGTTGGCACGCGATGCGATTACGCGCCGTGGCTCTTTACCATTCGAGTTTCGTGTGCACGTGATGCACGCTCGTACATGCACGATGCCACGCGTGTACGCAGAAGCGGCACGCATACGGCCGCCACATGATACGCGTGGTATGCGCAACTGTCGGCACACGTTACCTACGTGCAGCATTAGCAGTACTTAATCTCAACGGGAATAAATTAAACATTGGAATTTTTTAACATTTCACCGATCGCTAGTGATTCAATATACGCACTCCAGATCGGCTCGTTTTGGCGCGGATGAATCGCTAATGATTTTATTATTAACCCTTTCGGTACGGATGTTATCTTGATTGCGTCTACGATCGTAGTCCCTGTTTGCGGTGTTTATTTTTTGAAAGATTAATCCTTTAAGGCGACTAAAAGGTAGCTGATTATCGATTGAATCCTTGAAAGTATTTGAACAATGGCTGATTAGAATTTGAATCCATAACCCTTTCGGCACGGGAACCGGATATATTCGGCATCCATGTAGCAATCCGTGCCACAAAAAGTATAATTGATGTAATTGATAGAATTTTATATAAATATCTCTTGATATTAAAATTACAAACAACACTTGGAAAAAAGCATTGTTTTATTAAACATAGATGTTATAATAGGTTAGGAAAGTCTTCACACAAAGGAGGACTGACCATGTGCTATCTCAGAGCGCTCGTACTGAAAGGGTTAAACGATATTTTCTTTGCGTAATTAATAGTTGCATATTTCTTTATAGTATACATATGATATCGCTCAGAAAGGAACATTATAAAATTTACAAACGAAGCATGCAAAAAGCCGATTAATAAGCTCCCGGTCGGTAAAGTGTTAATAATGTGCAAGCCGAACGAGAGCCACCGTTTCATCCACAGGCTACCAGTACCACAATTTACATTAAATTAATCTCCACCAGTGCTAGCTTGCGATTCAGTCTATTTTATTACTCGTAACTTTGACGTACACTTAAAAAGGGCCTAGTGTTCGTTTAATAATAAATAAATAAACTTAAACGTGGCGGTTACAAAAGTGACCCTTTTGCTCTTGTGCCCTCCCATGAGACTTCTCCACAGCAACACACAGTACATATGTAATTTGTATTACGCGTGTCCGTCGCGTTTCGGCTAGGCGTGCATCGATTATTAGTGAAAACTGCCCGGAAAACTGGCAAATAAATAAATAAATAAATAAACTTAAACGTGATAGCTATAAGAATGGCCCCTTTTATCCCCGTGCCCTCCCGTGAGACTTCTCCACAGCCACATACAGTACATATGTAATTTGCATCACGCGTGTCCGTCGCGTTTCGGCTAGGCGTGCACCGGTTATTAGTGAAAGCCGCCCGAAAAACTGGCAAATAAATAAATGAACTTAAACGTGGCGGCTACAAAAGTGACCCCTTTTGCTCTTGTGCCCTCCCATGAGACTTCTCCACAGCAACACACAGTACATATGTAATTTGCATCACGCGTGTCCGTCGTGTTTCGGCTAGGCATACATTGGTTATTAGTGAAAGCCGCCCGGAAAACTGGCAAATAAATAAATGAACTTAAACGTGGCGGCTACAAAAGTGACCCCTTTTGCTCTTGTGCCCTCCCATGAGACTTCTCCACAGCAACGCACAGTACACATGTAATTTGCATCACGCGTGTCCGTCGCGTTTCGGCTAGGCGTGCACCGGTTATTAGTGAAAGCCGCCCGGAAAACTGGCAAATAAATAAATGAACTTAAACGTGGCGGCTACAAAAGTGACCCCTTTTGCTCTTGTGCCCTCCCATGAGACTTCTCCACAGCAACACACAGTACACATGTAATTTGCATCACGCGTGTCCGTCGCGTTTCGGCTAGGCGTGCACCGGTTATTGGTGAAAGCCGTCCGGAAAACTGGCTAGAAACGATGGATCGGGGGAAACTTCACAAAGAGGGTGGACGCGCGCGGCCAACCGGGGGTGGCGGAGACGAGAGAACGGGGATGTGTGCACTTCGGCGCCGCGTACATTGATCATCCGCTCTTTTTCGTCCGGTTTCGCTGCAACATCGCGCAAATGTTCGCTCCAGATTTTCGGGGATCGCGTGTAATCAACGCACCGATGCATCTGAACAGGCCCTCCGCCTCTCCCCCCCGCTTTTTTCCACTTTTTCGGCAGAAATCGTGGTCGCGTTTACTCGCGTGGAGAACACGCGATACCGGGGAACGGCTTTGAATTTTATCTGCGAAATTGTATTCCCGTTCGCCGTGTTGCGCTTTGCCGGTGTTCCCGGAAACGCTTGCTTGTTTTTAGGTAACGCTGCACTTATTGGGTTTGTTTTTGGAACAGCGCACCATGGATCGATTACTTTTGCGCTCGACGTCTGGGATTTTGCTCGCGCTGCAACGTGTAGCTCATGCGAAAGCGAAGGAAAGGGGTGAAGTCGTGACTTGGATGGTTTTGAAATTGTTTAAAAAGCAAAAAAAGTTTGCTGTTTTTGTTGATGTTTATAAAAATTGAATTCACAGGAGAATTTCCATACGTGTAATTATTAAACGTCACCGTGCACACGTACACGCGCACAATCGTTCAAGGCGTTTGCGAGGAGAGCCGATTCATAGAATGCCATACATTAACCCTTTTAGTATCGAGCAAATTTAACGAATTTGCTAATGTTTGGGAAAAAGCTCATAAAAACGTAAGTAAGAATGATATTTACAAAATTCAACAAGAAGCATATTATGGAATAAAAGAAAAAATTGAAACATTTATAACGTTTTATAAATTTATTTTGAGATATAGCTATCTCGCGATGCAAACAGTTAGGCGCCATCGTATACGCAACGTACAGTGGCTCCAAAAAGTATTCGTACACTGTATTATAAGGAAATTCATCTACTTCTGAAATTCTGATTTCAATGAAACTTTATGTGTGTACAGAACATGGTGTGTCCTGCGTGGAGTAATATTTTTGGCGGCAAAATATCTTTTAAGGGGGCTGCTAACGAATCTTAAAGTTTCATGCGATTTTTCACGCTTTGAGTACAAGCTTTTCTGTGGTCTTTTTTATGACAGGGCGATAGAATATTAAAAATTAAACATTTTCTATTTGAAAGGTTTTGCTTCATCAAGTACCATTATAAAGTTATCTTTAAAAAATGAGAAAAAACTCAGAAACTTTAACGCTGGTTTCACCCCTTTAAGATGGCATTTAGATGGAAATAAGAGATTAATTTATGCGTATACTATTACGATCTACATGCCCACAAAGTTTTATCAAATACTTCTATCAGACTCAGAATTTCAGGGTTAAACGAATTTATTTGTGACACAGTGTACGAATACTTTTTGGAGCCACTGTATATATCGTCGTTCGGTACTAAAAGGGTTAAGCATTTTCTAAACTGTTGTCAACGAAGGAAAATTTGAATAAAGACGGCAAAGTTCAGCCAGTGATAGTAACGAGGAGACGATTGATGTTATAAAAATAGAACAGTTGTGAAAATGTAACGTTGAAGGAGTCGGATGTGGCGTTTTATTCCTCCAGTTTTATCATACTTTGAATACGCGTGTTTAACGATAAATTTCTCACTCGCGACAAGATGCACTCTCGATCGTGCTTATATTTCGATCGCGTCGCGGCATGCGGGGGGTTGTTTTCATCGGCAACGTCGATAATGCACAAACGTGTTCCTAAAAGTAAATGTCGCCTGTGGTGTACGACCGCATAAAGATCATACAAACGCGTTGGCCGTGGAACGAAAAATATTTCCGCGACTCGTGCCAAGTCTTCAATAATCCCGGGGCGCGTAAATTTCTCACGTTTATCGTTCCCCCGGCGTTTCGTGAAATTTATCCATCCGCTCGCGAGGATACGGCCGATTTCGCTCGCGATCGCCGCGCTTTTGTCGAACGACCACCACCAATACTACTACAACCACCACCAATACTACTACAATCACCACCAATACTACCACAACCACCACTAACACCACCACCTCGTCGTCTCCTTCGTTGGGGCTACCGACTTTAACCGATCGCGTCCCTTCCTCCGTGTCACGCAACACCGGGTGCGTGATGTGACTGAATATTTTAAATCTTCGCCGGAGTAATTTCAGCCGGTAAAATTTACACCGAGGCTCATTGTCACCCTATCAACCGGTGAGTAAACGTACGAGCGGGGGAATTTATAACGTTTCGCGGGGACGAAATTAATGCGCTCTCGGGTCACGAAAGTATTCCGGAAGAAGGGAGTTTCGATCGAGTTCAACACTATTCCTACCGACACTTCACGTATACCTATTCCTACCGCGACATTCCCGCGTAAGACAGATTACAAATTTTTCAGCTCGTTGGGTGACCACGAGGCGTGTTCAAAAAATACCCGGAATTTTCGTTTTTTGAAAGAAATATTTATTTATTCGTCTACATTTTTCATAGCAGACTTACCATAGGCCTTTTCTAACATTTCACACACTTTGTTACACTTCATTTCATTTTTTACGCAAAATTTAATACAAATTCTTTGATCCATTTCTATTGACAAAGGAAAATCGCCGAGCTCATGAAAACACGTCGGACCTTAGTGGCTGCCACAGACAAAGTAAACCATGAACATAGCTATGAATTTTATTACACTTTAGAGACATGTGTACCAATATAATAAAAAACAAATTTTGACAATCGGACTCTCCAAGCCCGCCAAATAAAAAAATTTCGGGTATTTTTTGAACACACCTCGTATAGTCACCGCTAGTAGCGAAAGGGTTAAACGGATACCTAATTAATTATTACTAAAGGCTACATTTCAATTAATAGTTTATTTGTGTCTGATACATTTTAAAGCAAGAGATGGAAAACTGCTATAGTGGCGTACCGTTCAAAACGATGGTATCCACGGAAAGCCACTATAGTTGTGTACCGTATTTAAAAGGTTAAGAATCACTGTCCCAGACGGATTCTCCCTCTATACATACACACGCAATACTTGCCGTCGTTGACGTTAAAATGCACCGTCGTTGACTTTCCCTGTTTTTAAATTCACCGGCGTCTCTACCAGCCGCGTTTTCGTCCGGAGAAGAGTAGACCTCCTCTCCCTCCCTCTCCATCCCTCTGTTAACAGCAGCAGCGTGCGCGTATCTCGAAATAAACGTAACGTTTCGACACGCGGTTCCGTCAAAGTGCATTCATGCGCGGCGGTAGAATCCATCGTGCCTCGGCCATTGAATCCGACGAATCCGTGCTTTTTTCCACCAACACATTCTTACCCGCCGACGGTAAAAAAAAAAAAAAAGAAAAACAAACTCTCTCCCGACTCTTTTTAATTAAAAATAATACACCTTACCCGCCACCCCCTACTCCCGAAACGGGGTGGACGGGGCGCAGGATCTCCTCCCCCGTTTTCGTTTTCCTTCTTTCTTCCCTTTTCGTTCAACCATTTTGTTGCGTTTATTTGGCGGCAGCGGGGCTAGTGGCGCTTTATTCGAACGGGGTTTTCAAAATTTTCTAAATCGAGATTACACAGACCCGTACGTGAGCGGAATTTATCGTAAATTATTGTCCCGCGTTTCCACGGAACGGTTTCATACGCGAGGGGGGAGGAAAAAGTACTTTCGAACCGAGGGGGATAAAAAGCACGGAATACCGCGTTTCAATACGTCCCGTTTTTCGTACAATTCGTTCGTACGATATTACTTGTTGTTCTTCTTTTTTTTTTTTTTTGCTCGGTTTTGCTTGGGAGTTTTAATTTTTTTTAAAAGCGCCGTATTTTCACGATTATTCGTGCTGCACGTTGAAATTGAAGTGGCGGAGTACAGTTGATAACCGTTAGGAAATTGCTTCTTTTTTCTTTTTATTTTTCTATCGAAAGCTTTCATTTCGTCCATTTGTGTGATACTTAGATCAGAGATGTTACAAATTTGTGATTTCTTAACATTATTCCCACCACGACCGGTCGAATGACCATTTTTAACATTTCGATTAGAATTTCATAGATACAACGTAATTGAATCTTAATTTTAAACTTTATACTTTTTCTCAAATATACGTATAATACATTTTTCAGTATTCACTTCTTTTTTCATTGTTTATTTTTTGAGAACAAATTTGTAGTCTGTCTTACGTGGGAATGTCGGTAGGAATAGTGTTAACACTTAGCCGACCGAATGGGAAGATCTTCCATTGTCTCCTCAACAAACCGCTGCAATTGATTCCATTTGCTTTTGTTATTAAGTTAGTCTTAAAGCAGTACTGTTCATAAATTCTCCAAAGTACAATTTTTAATAAATCCAACACTAGCTCAGGACCAATTAATAACAAAAGTAAATAGAATGAATAGCACTGCTTTGTTGAGAAAAATATGGGAGATCTCCTCGTTTGGTCGACTAAGTGTTTAAGGGTAGCTTTTGTAAATATTCTTTCGTAGATTCGATTACCCTTGCAGAATTCAATTTGAAGTAGTTTATGTATATGTTAGGATATATGATTACCAAATTTCATTTATAACTTTCTAAATTAAGTTGAACGTAAACGGTTCAAGCCATTAACGAAAAAATTAATAATCCTCTATAAGGAACATTATGGATGCATAATCGTCGGAGGTATCGTAAAAGCAAAGTAATTTGATTGCCCCGCCGTAAAAGTGCTGTTAAACCATTTAATCGTTTACTTATTCCTTAATTGGATCGGGAATATTCCTTTTCCAGTGTATTGCCACTATCCAGTCAATTACCTGCTATTATACTGGCAACGATACCGGGATGCATCAAAGAAGCGGGGCTTAAGCGTTATCAGTCTGGAGAAAATTTTATACCACTTGAGAACAGAGTAAATGTGAAAACTGTTACTTTGGTTATAAAGTGAACTTTTTACTTCAATCTAGAAACGAGTTTTGTCTTCGAAATATCCTGAATAAACACTTGGAAGCTCGCCAAAAAATATAACGGACAATCAGACATTCGTAACTCAGAATTTCCCATTGGCCGATTTTATGTTTCTTTAAATAGATAATTTTTTTAGAACAGTTACTCGAATAAATCTGATATGAGTTTCACGGTAATATATTCGCCAGCTATAATTGTTAGGTTCATAACACTAGTCTGGCTTGATTAAACTTAGTAAAACAATATTTGAATAATTATTGTGAAGTAATATTTAATTAGCAAAATAAAAGAAATATCGCAAAAAAAAATAGATACAGAAAAGATATATACATATAGCAAGAAGAACAAGTTTGAAAATAAAATGTTACTAGCATGTTTTCTGAGAATCTAAAAAATTATCGAGTTACTGCACCGTTTCAAGTATTCCATCTAATGGAGACCGACTTTTCGCTGGAAAAACATGATCGATGGCTGCACGTGAAAAACACACGAAGTCTAATTTAACGTACACGTTGCAGGAACAAACGGAGAGCAACTTGATTTAGGCGTTTACTAGGCCATGTATAACCGTGCTGCGTGTTTTTGGTAGGTTGCATTTATTTGTACAGCGAAACACTGTTTATCCGGCTTAACCCTGCTGCGGTCTTCCGGACATTTTTGTCCCAGATGTGTTTCCATTTCACTAAAAGGTCTCATTAATTTTACGTGATAAATAAAGAAACTGTTACTAGCGGCTAGCTGTATCCTTTCGATTTTATGTTGAAGAACCATTTTTCTGCAAATTAGACGTTCGTTTTAACACGTACGTCGCCCAGCGTGATTCGGTTGAGTTTCTAGCTGGGCCCAAATTCGACTGCACAGAAAACTGGGGTTAAAAAATATAAAAACAGCAAAAGTTTTAACTTTTTACCTTTATTTTATGTATTTTACATTTATATATATATTATACTTCAATACTTATTCCATTGAATTCCTTTTAAAATTCCAATTGAAAATCCTATTTAACTTTAAGTACGATAGACAAACAAATTCTAAAGAAGTCTAGTATGAATAAGGGTTTCAAATGAAAGGAAGAAATGTGAATAAAATCGTTTTTAATTTGAACATAAATTTTATATCACCTTTGCATGTTATAAGAAATTATTTACTAGGTATATCCGTGGTGACGTTAACGAATGGAATTTTTCAATTGCTCCCCTTAAATAGTAAAAATTTTCCATCTGTAGAGCGAACGCTTCACGTTGAGAGACACTGGCAGCATTTTTCGAAGCAATCGGGCCTGCGAGTCGCTAAAACGAAACACGATCTCTCTCAGGCCGCGTGTGTACACTGTCGCGTAATGCGATTCTCGTTGAAGAAGATCGTGCAACGAGATGCGCCACCGTCGAACCACGGAAATGGAATACGGTCATTAGCGCCACCACGGAAGGTGGAATTTAATTAGTCCTTTACACCGAGGTTTCGCGCGAACACCAAGAAATTGGTGGCCGGAAGCTTGAGAGAGACGAGAACTGGGTGGAACGCATGAAGAACGGCGCGTATACAGTGTAGTCTCGTTATAAGTGACTTTTTGAAATTCGTTATAAATCTCGCTATCCCCACCACCACTGTCTTTGTATTATAGTTACCCCGAAAAGTACAACTCTGGCTGTGAGTGAGCAAGACAGCAATATCGTTTGAGATATCAGTGATATTCGATATTCGTTTTTTTTTGCTATTGCTGTCTTGCTTACTCACAGATCTATTGGCACTCGTCACAACAAACAACAGAAGATTTATAAAATATAGAGCTGTTTCGTTATAGGTGCGTCTTGTCCCTCGAACAGGCCACTTACAATGAAACAAAACTATGCACGGTGAAGTGTTTCGAATAGTTCGGGTGGGAAGAAAAGAGTGGTGGGGGGTTGAGCGAGTAGCTCTGGCTCGCGTTTGCCTTTGATCTGCCATCGGGCGATTATGCGAGTGCATTTCGATGCACATTGTGCACGCATGCGTGCTGCCGTCGATAAATATTTATTGACGTAAGACGAGACGGGGAATAATAATAAAACGCGTTCCGGTGTTTCCGTTTGTTTTGCACCCTTGCAAATCGCGCTCTTTTACGCTGCACACACCGCTGCTGCGGCTCTCCTTCCACCACCCTTTTGCCCCCGCTCGTCCTTCTCGTTCGTATCCCCTCCACTTCGACCGGTGAGCTCGGCTGCACGTGCGCGCGCATCTATGTACGTGTTTATTGATGTAACTCGAGACGGTCGCACGCAGTTAACAGCCCGTAAACAGAGAATGCACCGGGAATATACGAGTGTTTTTCGTGCTCGCCTCTGGCATCCACTCGGAGAGAGCGGAGCGCCGCTCGAGATTTCTTTATAGCATTAATCCTGAAACGTTATGTATCCAACCGGTGGGGAAGAGAGAGAGAGAGAGAGAGAGAGAGGTTTACTTCGCTGAACCGTGGACGTTATTTTCTTTTTCGTTAGCCGCGCTCGCCCGAGCGTCTTATTGATATTGAATCGCCGTGAATTATGGTGGCCCCATTCAGGCCTCGCAGGGCGTGGGGATATTTTTGCCGCGCTGAACTTTTAATAAACTCGCCTCCTCCTACAGGCAGGGAGGTAACTAGTTTGTTTACTCGTTAATGCACCAGATTTCGCGTTCATTTCCTCGGGGAACGTTTTCTTCTCCACCTTTTCGTTTCATTCTCGTTTACCAGCGTAACATTAAATTTAACACGTTTCAGTGTACTAAATTTAACGCAGCACATTTTCCAAATTTTTTATATCCTCGAACAAAAACAAAAAAGTAAAGTGAGCAGGAAAATACATACCTGGTGAACGGTAATGTACAGTTGCTCGCGAAAGTATTCGAACGTTTGCTGCTGAAATTTTGTAGAATAAAAGTGTACGTGTTACACTTATTTTTTCAAGGCAATACTTTAATGTTGCAATAAGATTTAAGTATCGAGATTACGCGTGTAAAATTTGAGGCGAATCGAATGGTATTTGTGGAGATTGGAGAACGTTCGTTACAAGTTTGCATAAAAGTAGGGTTGCAAAAGTATTCGAACGCATGCATTATCTTACTTTATCCTATCTCTAGCTTACCTCATTTACTGCACAAATTCTATTCGAATACTGCAAATATCTAAGCTTTCGAATATTTTCGTGACCCTCTTTTCACACATCTTAAATGTTCTCCAACTTCTACAAATATTATTCAATTCACTTCAAATCCGATTATCCGTCACTCGATTAACCAGCACACTCGTCCATCCATCGTGGACATGTACATATACATTTCACAAGCAGGCTGACATACGAACACCATTTAAAAAGCCATCGTGCAACACTCAATCCTCTTGCTCTGCTGCATCGACATCCACTGTCGATAATGTTTAAGCGATAGAAATGCAGTTACGTGTGTACGTATTTTATAGTTTATTTCTGGTAATAAATTGCATATCAAAGTATAACATCTAAGATTGTCTTTTTAAAACTAGATTTATAGACATTTCTTACATATCTACTTCCAATATACAAATACTAAAGAATAAGGTATACATCAAACAGAATTAAAAATTGCAGAACTGAGAAGGAAATAGATTTGGGTATATTTGTATCGCTCTGTCAATAAAAGTTAGCAAAAATTGCTAGGAATGATAGTAACTGTTTTTACAAATTTTGTTCATGAAGTAAACCTAGTGTTAAATTATACTCCTTTTATCGTTTCATAGATAGACATACTCCAATTATCCGGAATAATTATTTATATTAATCGTCATAAATTTATTTACCGAATATAAATTTATAAACATGCCTGAATAATTATTAATCTTAATTGTCAAAGATTTACATTTCGAGTATAAATCTGTGAATATATCTATTCATAAAATTTAATTTTCATTTATCATTAATTAACATTTTTCAAATGATATCGATATTTGTACGGATATTGACACTAAATCGATAATATTAATAAAAATTAAATTTTATGAATTAATAAAAATTTAAATTTATTTACCGAATCTAAATTTAAATTTATATAAATATTTTTATCATTACTTAACATTTTGCAAATGATATCGATACTTTTTAATCGAAATTCTACTGTATTTGGAAAAGAAATATATGTTCACTCATTTTTATCAACGAATTTTTCGAAGTTCGAATACTTTTGCGACGCACTGTACCTGTTACGTCTACGCCAGCGCAAGTGTAGGATAATGTGTTCCGCGTAAGGGATGGATAGAAAAGAATGCGAGCTTGATTTAGGATCGGTGCCAGGCTCCGGGCGATTTTGTGGAAAAAAGTTGAAACGGGTGGTTGGAGTCAAAGAAGGGAGGAAATCCTGGGGTTCTTGTTTCTCCCAACCCCCGTGCAGCGCGAGCACAATGGCCGCGATTTCACTCAAGGGCAGGTAGCGAGGATGTAAACGAGTGATTTAACAGCAGGTTAGGTATTATTCTATTCGTATGCCTCTATCGAGTACTACCCCGTTTGTCTGTTCACCCGTTCGCCATGAATCTACATACGCGGCATCCGTTCGCTCGCCGGCCGCCTGCAAGTTCACTGATCCGGATACGCATCGCAGAACCGCGTATGACGGTTTACGTCAACCGTACGACGAGCGATCCCGTGTGCTTGTTGATCCTCGAAACGACGGGAAGAAGAAATTTTCGGGGTGATCCCGCGCGAAATTGCGGTGCTGTTAACCCCCCGCACTATTATAGGAAAGTTTCTATAAAATGTAGAACGGAAGATGGAATTCAGGTGTGAAAAATAAAAGTGAAGCGATTAAAATATTAATGAAAGTATAGTATAGTCATATATGTAAATTTTAGTATATCACTTAACTAAACTAAATGAAGTTTAATATACGTGAATCATAGTAAATATTTCGAATTCGAAAATTTTTGAACTTAGTATCATTAAACGACTAACGATCACCTTTCGAGTGCAAAGGGTTAATTTGTAATAAGTGCTATCGTGCTCCTCGGCTTTTTTCGACGCATAATCAAAGATGAGCTATCACGTTCCTCCGTTGTTTCCAACCCATAATTCGTTTCTTTTTTTTTTTGTATTTTTCAACCGTATTTTTTGAAAACCTTCTAGTAAGCAAACGGTTGAACACAGCTTTCTTTCTTCATTCAACCGTTTGATTTATAGGCGGTCAGTTAATTTTTCATACGTCTCGCTTATGTGCACGCTTGCCTTTTTTTCTTCTCTATTCCTCGGACTATTTTTATGTCCCACCGGAACCAGCGACCGCACGTACTCTTCGATCTTGACTTTGTACATACTTACATTATGTAAGTCACGGCTGGAGATCGATTCGCTGGCCAGGAGTTGTTGTTTCTAAGGTTGGGTGAAATATCAGTTCGAACAGGCGAATAAGTGACGGTTTATTTGCAAGAACAATATTGTATTTCACGTTGAACGCGAAGGGGTGCCATTTTATCATTATTTAGCCAGTGTTGTGGTACATATTTCGTGGCGTCTGAATAATCACGTTTAGACTGAAAATAAATTTACTTGCCAAACATTATGATTTCTCGCGTTATTATAGTATTTCTTACTTCACTTGATACTCATCGCCAAGAAATATTTGTCTGTTTCAAGTTTCAAGCGTTTAATTTTACGCTTCTTGTTATGAAAATAGAGATTTGTAGAGATTTCAGTTGCTTTCTGAAATATTCTTGAAACTCCGGAGCATCTATTATTTGAGGCACTAATTCAAAGCTACTTCGTTTCCAATTTCTTCTTCTTCTTATTTATCATCGCATCGATATCATGGTCATTAGCAACGTACTGTCCGGTTATTTTAAAGTTTCTAAAATAAATCTGTATTTTTCGTAATTTCTTGTAAATCCTTCTCTCCGCCAATATTGAAACTATAACAATTACCACTGATATCTCTAATGTTTATATCACAATTGCTTCAGTATTGGTGGAGAGAGGGATTTCAAAGATAGTGTATTTGTCAGTTATTCAGATGGATACTCCTCCATTTACGTAATTTCGTTCGTCTCTATTGTTCACAAACATGTTACAGTGCTTTAGGGATAAACAATAGTTTCTTGTTGTGAAATACACGTACTCAAATGAGATTACTGTGAGTAAATCGTGATTCTATAAGACAAAGTAATATTAATACAAATTATTTAATACATTTTATTAACACAAAAATGTAATATAAAATACTCGCACGTCTCACGCGTTATTCTTTTTTCTCTTGTTTCAGTTTTATTCTCTCTATTCTCTTGCTCTCTATTATTCATCGCGAATGTACATGCATACATATTTTGAACGTTAACCCTTTGTGGTCCTATGTCGAGCGTCACTCGACACAGCCCACAGTGGGGTATTTGCCCCGAAAAATTGGACAAAACCCTTTCCATATTCAATCAATCTTTAAACTGACATAACTTCGCTGAAATTTATTCAAACTGGATAAAACAAAGACGATTGTAAAGTTAATCCTTTGCAGTCCTATGCCCAACGTGTCTCGGCACCTGCTAAAACGAAATTGCGAATGCAGCGCGGACCGCAAAGGGTTACAGTTACACATAGTTCCAGGTCTCACACTTTAATTACACTTCTTCTGTTCTCCTATCGGTACTTACACTTATTCCATGCAATTAACCTAAGAACCACGATATTTACATTCGACTCTCACTCCATCATACGCACTCATCAACCTTCATTCAACGTCCATATTGTTTCACACCTTGTCATTCCTTATCCACGTGAAACCAATCTTACGGAAACAAAAATAGAGGGACGCGGAGAAATAATTGCATCGTTCGCGTTGAAAATTTCTGTTGCTCCTCCAAATTTATGGTAATCAAAGGTCAACCGTGCATACTGTTTCACACCTTGTCATTCCTTATTCACGTGAAACCAATTTCACGGAAACAAAACTAGAGGAACGCGGAGAAATAATTGCATCGTTCGCGTTGAAAATTTTTGCTGTTCCACCAAATTTATAGTAATCGAAGGTCAACCATTCATACTGTTTCACACCCTGTCATTCCTTATTCACGTGAAACCAATTTCACGGTAACAAAAATAGAGGGACACGGAGAAATAATTGCATCGTTCGCGTTGAAAATTTTTGCTATTCCTCCAAATTTATAGTAATCGAAGGTCAACCATTCATACTATTTCACATCTTGTCATTCCTTATTCATGTGAAATCAATTCCACGGTTACAAGGATGAAGGGATGCTGAGAAATAATTTCAATGTTCGCGTTGAAAATTTCTGTTGCTCCTCCAAATTTATGGTAATCAAAGGTCAACCGTGCATACTGTTTCACACCTTGTCCATTCCTTATTCACGTGAAACCAATTTCACGGTAACAAAAATAGAGGGACGCGGAGAAATAATTGCATCGTTCGCGTTGAAAATTTTTGCTGCTCCACCAAATTTATAGTAATCGACGGTGAACGCAAACGCGTGACTTCCGCCGTTCAATGGTCACAAATCGATAGGTAGCATCCGAACGCCGGGGAAACAGGTTTGAATAATTGTTATTCGGTGTTTACGACCGGGCAAAGATGTAATTATGCATTCCGGTAACTCCATTATCGGACATTATCGGTACGTATGTTACACACGTTAGAGCCCTCGCATAATGACTCCGGTTACTATGAAATTTATCGAGCGTAAGCGGGGCCCTGTTGGTGTCGTTGAAAACGAGCAACTTCTCAGCGAGATCAATCACGGTGGCTAACTTCAAAGCTAGTTTAATTGGCAAAGTGACGAGGTCTCTTCATCATAGCTATCTCTACCAGCACGCTATACCCAGGTGGGCGGTTCGCATAGGTCGCGGAGAGTATGATTGACCCCGACATTACTGGCAATCCCCATTGTGCTCGCTTTAAACTTATGATTTTGTCACAGTGAAACGACGTTCGTTTTGTAGACATTAATTTTGTGCGATCAATTTGTGAGATTACTGTTGTTAAGATAATGTTCCGTCGAAATGTGACATTGATAGGTTGGAATCGGGTAGGAAGTTTTTTTGTGAAAATAATTTGCATGGAAAAGCAGTTTTTATCTTTTGTTTGCTCGTTTCCAAGGATTTTTTTTTTTATTGTTACAAGGTCTTAAGAAGGCCTTTTTACACGTAGCAACGGGAATCTTTTAATATCAAACTTAAACGTGTGTACAACAATAAATAATCTTAAGGGAATTTTTCATGAAAGGGAAATGATTCTAATTTAAGGTTTTTCAATTGGTGGGTTCGAGGAATTCTCTCTCCCTTTCTCACTTACTCACTCCCTCACTTATTCACTCCCTCACTTACCCTCTCTCTTACTTACTCTCTTACTTACTTACTCTCTCTCTCATTTACTTAGTAATTCACTCACTCTCACTCTCGCACACACACACTCTCTCTCTCTCTCTTGCTCCCTCTCACTTACTAACTCTCACACACTCTCTCTCTCCCTCTCCCCCTCTTTCACTCACTTATTCTCCCTCTCTCCCTTCCTCCCTCTCACTTAGTAATTCACTCACTCTCACACTCTCACTCTCTCTCTCTCTCTTTTCCTCCCTCTCACTTAGTAACTCACTCACTCTCACTCTCACACACACACACTCTCTCTCTTTCTCTCCCCCTCTCTCTCACTCACTTATTCTTCCTCCCTCCACCCATTTTCTCTTTCTCTCATTCACTCACTCGCATTCTCTCTCTTTCTCTCTCTCCTCCTTCACTTCCCTCCCTCCCTCCCATCCGTTTAGGAGTTCTAGGGTTAAGTAATTTAATATAAAAAATGAGAAACGTATTCCAGGTAGGTTACGTCGGTTATCCGACGTAAGCGGCCAGTATTCTTGAATGCATGGAAATCTCTTCGAGGCGTAATGCGCGCGGAGAGTAACTGGCGCGAGTTCCCGAGAATTTGCTCGTGCGGTTCCACGATAATAATTGCGATGAATGGCCTTTCATTTGCCGTGGTACGAAGGAGTTTAGCGATAGAGCTGTTTTACAACCGCGGATCGATGCGTTAAGCTGTCTATCCTCGTTAGAAAATAATATACTCGTATGTGGGCCGAGACACACAATGCACAATTCGCGATGCATCCGCGACTTCTATAACGTGCATTACGATATATACACACGTGCACGTATTCGTGCATCTGTGCGTGTGTCCGCGTCGCGCACACATAACGCGTACATACATTTATCGCGGTAGATAAATTAAACGTTCATTCTTATCTTGGTGCGCTTGCTCTTGCTTCTCTTTTTCTATTTAATCGTTAATCCTTGGAGAGCGTGACTCAGGGACACCAATCAACGCGTAAGCTCTTCTCTGGTGTCGGGTGCGTGAAAGAATTGTTTCAATTATCGTTTACGTAAGAGTAACACACCTTCCTCTTTGATGTTTAGAGAGGAATTAAGTTCGTATAAGAGACAGGGACAAGCCTTTTATAGTTATTTATCGTTTAACCCTTTGCACTCGAGAGGTGACTGTTAGTCGTCTAATTTACTGGCCTACTAACTTCAAAAATGTTCAAATTCAAAATATTTATTAAGGCTCGTCTATATTAAACGTCATTTAGTGTAGTTACGTGATATACTAAAATTTACATATATTTACATATTTTCTTATTTAACCTCCGAGTCTGACTAATAAACAAAGTAATTGAAGTCTGAAAATCGGCGAAACTATCATTTGGTAATTATCCTGTTAAGCGCAAAGGGATAATATTAGAATGGAACAACGATACTTGATTAATCGAATGATAATTTTACGCGAAATGCTTTGACTAATATTTAGGAGTCGTTTAACTGATTAATTAGGTCTTTTTAATCTTTTAAGGGAACTCTGGAAGAACACTTTCGGTACATCCCCCTAACTAAATTGTCCTTCATCCCCCTTTTTTTACACGGAGGAAATTCTCTGAAAAATACCTCACTCATGTGGGATTCTTACCCAATAAAACCTACATGGTTGCCACTTATTGCTATTGGGGAAGCACCGGGAATTGTAAAAGAACACGTCCAGTACTTCCCCCACGCAAGTCTCTACAGGAGACCCTATCTATTAGGGGTAAATTGTGCCCCTTGAAAACTATTCTAGTTAAAACTTTATTTACAATAAAATTTTAAGCTTAGTTACAATTTTTATACAAATAGACTTATCCTAAAATATAGGCTAAACTAACTGGCATCGTACTGCCATAGTACGACGTCAATCTTATACGGAGGAGGCGGTGCAAGGCCGCTCTGGGTCTTCACCCAGGAAACTAAATTGCCCTTTTTTTTTCCTCTTTACGTGGAGGAAATTGTCGAAAAGATAATCCATCACCCTGAGGGGATGATGAGGTTACGTAGGATTTTTACCTACTAAAACCTCCATGGTGGCCTACTACAGCGTTATGGAGCAGCATCCAGAATTTTAAAAGAACACTTCCAGTACTCCCCCACGCTATGCCACGATCGAGGCCTGTACCACTTCCGGGGACCAGAACCCCGCACAGCAACTGACTATTTTTCAGTGCCATGCGACCACTGCATGACGGAGGAAGTGGTGCAATGTCGCTACAGCCCCCTAACTATAATGTCCACTTCTTCGAAAAACTAAGTTGCCCTTTTTTTCTCCTTTACGTGGAGGAAATCTTCAAAAAGGTAACCCATCATCCTGGGGGGAGGTAACGAGGTGATGTAGGATTTTTACCTACTAAAGCCTCCACGGTGGCCTACTACAGTGTTATGGAGGAGCATCGAGAACTCTAAAAGAACACTTCCAGTACTCCCCCTGGCCATTGCCACGATTGAGGCCCATCACTGCTGGGGGCCAGAACCTCGCTCAGTGGCTGTTTCAGAGCCGCGCAACCACTGCACAGCGCCGACATACGTCGGGAGAAGTGGTTGACAAGCAGTGCCATTGAGCCTGTTTACTTTTGTTATTAGTTGGTCCTAAGCTAATGTTGAATCTATTAAAAATTGTATTTTGGAAAATTTATGAACAGTACTAGTTCAAGACTAACTAATAACAAAAGCAAGTATGTAAGAGGAACCAGACAATCAGGGGTCATTAGGGCCCCCATAAATCAGAGGTCCTCAATAAGGGTTGGGACCGAGTACGCGCGAGACTCGGTCACGGCCGCTAACACTTTCCAGGCCCGCACCAACGGCGGGTTTGTTTTTCGGGAAAGTGCAAAGTGGGGATGCGCCCATAAAAGCATGAGAAAAAGGGCATAGTTAGTTAGTAAGACAGCAGACGTATTTTACGAACGAAAGGCTATTTTGTAAAGAAATAAAGTAACCCTCACAAGTAGAATTAATTGCGGCGCTCTGTTGAGAATAAACGCTATGCCTCGATCGAGGCCCGTACCTCTTCTGGGGGCCAAAACCCCGCACAGCAACTGACTATTTTTCAGCGCCATGCGACTACTGCATGACGGAGGAAGTGGTGCAATGTCGCTACAGCCCCCTAACTGTAATGTCCACTTCCTCGAAAAACTAAATTGCTCTAGAAACACGTGGACCCAACACTTAGTTTCGTTTTTCCGCCCGCGCGTCGTCGTCCTCGTGGGCTTCTTCAAGGCGGAAGGAAGAAGCAGCCATTAACTAAACGTTAAGAGAACGTTATCGTTGCTCGCATGAAATAACCATTGAACGAAGTGGCCGACATTCGACGTCAGCCTCGCTGGAACCTCGTGCTCCGCGTTTCGCCTTCTAAAATCTCACTTCAACCAACTTACCTCCCTTCGGTGCTTTTGCTTGTCGTTTCTGCATATTTTCCCGCAGTAACCGAGGCAGTTGAGCCGCTGAGAATTCAGAGCCGTATTCCGCTCCCCTTTCATGCACGATCGTTCTGTTGTTCTGTTCCCTTTTTCCTTGAAATCCCTTTTCCTCCATTTTTGTACGCGGAATGGAAATTCGGGAAAGCACAATTTTCAATTTTTCTGTTCGTTTCTTTTTCGTGTTTCTGAAAGATTCCGTAGAATTGTTAAATTACCGTTTAATAAATTATAATCCCTCAGTCGTTATCTTCTCTGAATACTTCTTCAGTTGAGCTGTTATTTAACCCCTTTAGTGCCACGAGCCGATAGATCGGCTGATTCGCAGAAACCGAAAATTTAGACCCAACCTGCTTACTGAAAAATTTGCTGTAGGCGTAACGAAATATTTTCGAGGACGACCCTATCCTCACTATTGGTTACAGGGGAAAGAAGTTCCAACGTTCGGAATTTTGTTCCTTATAAAGCTATTCGTATAAGCGTGCATATCAAATCGGTCCGTGGCATTCTTCGCATGTGCTCCGTAAAATGGCTGGTACTAAAAAGGTTAATATTCGATTGTTGCGATCGTCCAGGTCTTTTTTTATCCTGGACATCAAAATTTCCTTCCCAGAACCTTTGATATTAATATTTGCAGGTGGAATGAGATAATACAGCATGCTCATCAAGAGCATTACAGATCATTTCTGCAGCTTCAGCGGCGTTTCTTTTTTAACTGAAGTGCGAAGTTTACCCAGGTTACGTTAATCAAATTAACCAGTTTTAATGCCTGTAAGACTCCAAAAATACCATTACGATATTCAAATTGTAAATAGCCTTTATCATCATCGAAAGATTAACTTGTACACCTAATATTATTATAAATAAAAATACAATTTATCATAGTCAGTATCCGATACACTGGTCGTCGCGTGGACGCCGACTATAGTCGGCACCCGTGACGAAAGGGTTAACCACTTGCGGTGGAAAGACGTGCCACGCACGTCGAGTTGCTTTTGTTACAGAAACGCCCCAGCGACGTGTTACACACGTCGACTACGTGGACGTGTAAAAAACATCTTGCAGCGTTACACATTCCAAGCTGTTTTAACCCTTTGCACTCGGCTGTCCCCTCTCATGGGACATCGTAATCCTAGCATATGATAGTTTCTCAAATTTTCAGACGTTAGTTCAGACCCAAACGTTAAATAGTCATATACGTAAATTTTAATATACGACTTAAATAAACTAAATGAAGTTTAATATACGTGAATCATAGTAAATATTTCGAATTTGACAATTTTTGAAGTTAGTATCATTAAACGATTAACGGCCACTTCTCGGGTGCAAAGGGTTAAAGGGGTGAAACCAGCGTTGAAGTTTCCGAGTTTTCTCTCATTTTCAAAAGATAACTTTGTAATGATACTTAAAGCAAAACCTTTCAAATAGAAAATGTTTAATTTTTAATACTCTATCACGAGTGCAAAGGGTTAAAAAATATCACACTCTGCTTACTTTCGACCGTCAGAATCACTCGCCACTCGATTCCCACCACGAACCATAGCCCACCGTGTATAACATCGTCAAATCGGCAAATGTTCTTGCTCGCGACCCTCACCCCTCAACCGTTTCCCTCCCTCTCCCTCCTCCACGGAGCCCGGCAATGCTGCTACGACGTAAGGTGCAAGCAAAAGGGGATGACGGGGTTGAGGTTCTACGAGTTGCAAGAGGGGTACGAGGTGGAGGAGGAGGAGGGCTAGCGGATAGAGACAGGAAACGCGATAGAGGAGGCAAGGTAAGGA
Source organism: Tetrapedia diversipes (assembly GCA_033822845.1). Classification (NCBI taxonomy): domain Eukaryota; kingdom Metazoa; phylum Arthropoda; class Insecta; order Hymenoptera; family Apidae; genus Tetrapedia; species Tetrapedia diversipes. The sequence continues at coordinate 10,526 of JAOPTO010001561.1, read as the reverse complement.
TAGCCTTTGCGAAGAAACACAAGGGGTTGAGGCGCGGCTGCGGGAGAGAGAAAGAAAGGTGGCGGCCGCGGGGGTGGCGAAGAGGGCGAAGAAGGGGCGCGGGGGCGAATAGCAAGAAGGTGCAGCGGAGAAGGCGATCGATGCACCGTGTCCCGGCCATACGGCGGTGCCTGAGTCAGCCTTTCGCGAGCATTGGCCGCCGGCATTACGGCTGCGCTCGTCGTAGAAAAGCGGCAACCGAGGAGCGGATTGGGGCTGAAGGAGAGCCGGCGGGGGTGGGCGGAAGACTGAATCGTTTCCGCCAAACGCAGCCTCTGCAAGTACCGCCGGCTGGTTACCGCGGTAGAAGTGACGTTCCAAATGAATATCAACAAGCGCGCAGCCTCCAGATGAGACGAGACGAGACGAGACCGAGCGGGGCGAGTTGGGGGTGGGAAAAAGAGGGAAACGAATTTTATTTCCGCGGGCGTGGCGCGGATACGTAACCGAGATAGCTTTTTTTTTTTCTTCTTCTCGGAGCTCCTCCTTTCTTCTTGCACCGGCCTCCTCCTCTTCGTCCCACGTCTTTTGTTTGTCGCGCGGCCCTCGACGTTCCATCGAGTGTCTCGGTAACGCTGCGCCAGCTTCCGGTGCCGTGGCCGGCCGTCGGCCGGGTTTTAGATTGGAGCTCGCCTTGGAACGTTTCAAACGTTACGATAATGCGAACGGAAGCGTTCCCTTTGGGAACGTTATTATAACGGCGAAGGACGGATACTTGGGAGAGGGAACGGTTCTCGTTGCAAAGAAGTGGGAAAGCGTGTCGGGGATCGGGCATTCGCTGTTTGAAGCAGAGGAATTATTAGATCGTTCGAGTTTCTTTATGCCTTCGAGCGTGTGCCGAGGGATAACGTGAAATGTTCAGAGGATCGGTTTAAAAGGAGTTTAAGTTTAACAGAAATCATAGTTTGGAAAGGTCTGAGTCGGTCAAGGATGGGAGAGTAAATTATTTAAAAAAAGATGCAAGCAACTAGTCTAAAAGATACCTACCGATAGAGTGAGTCAGTATTCTTAAATTTTCAAAAGCCAAGCGAATTCACATCTTTGGCATTTGCAGATTTAAGGTTTTGCCACCTTAAGCTACCCCATACTTTCACTATCCTGCAATAAAAAGAAAAACAGGGAGAGGGCACGCAAATATTTAAAACATTAGGTTTGTTAGCGCTGTTTTGTGAAAATTTATTAATCTTCCTAAGAATTCACGACCATCCAAAAGTTACTGCTTTAACACGTTCGCCACCCAACGTGATTCGACTGAGTTTCTCGCTGGACCCAAATCCGATTGCATAGAAAACTGGGGTAAAGAAATATAAAAACAGCAAAAGTTTGAACTTTTTATTTTTATTTTATGTACTTTATGCTTATATGTATTACACTTCAATGCTTATTCCATTGAATTCCTTTTAAAATTCCAATTTAAAATCCTGTTTAACTTTAAGAAAAAGAGCGTCACCCAAATATGGGTGACGTGGCGATGAACGTGTTAATGAAATTAGAAAACAACTGGCATTCAACGTGTTAACCCTTTGCACTCGTATGTCTCAGCGTATATGCGACATCACAAGTTTTACCTTGGAATTTTCATTTTTTTTTTAATTATACTCATGAAATGTTACAGCTAAGTATGCTAATAACGCGTTGGAAAAGTTGCGTTTTGATTGAATAAAAAAATAAATTCCGAGTTGGCGGTAATTCATGGTCATATTAAATTCGAGTGCAAAGGGTTAAACTATAGCCTACTCAGCCGGTACCTAAATTCGCCACTGAGATCTTTGGTGAAATTTTGAAATCGTGTTTCTGTAGAAAAACCTTATGCCGCGTCCACACTGCTGTTCGCGAACAGCTCGCAGCTCGCAGCTCGCAGCGAACTCTTCAGCGAACAGCGAACAGTGTTCGCTCGGGAAGCGGTACATCAAAGAAACTGTTCGCGAGCTCGAAGCGTATCTGGACGCGTTTGTAACACAGTATATGGCAAAAGCTAATAGCGAACTTCCCATGAATTCAGAGCGAACAAGCTTGTAACTGTTCGCGAGCTCCAGTCTGGATATGCTGCGTTTTCCGTTGGCGAACAGCTCGCGAACCGCACGCGAGCAATTCGTGTGCTGCTCGCGAGCTGCTCGCGAACTGTTCTCTTCTATGTGGACGCGGCTTTAGAAGTACCCCACGTGTGGACGTCATATTGTTCCCAGTCATTCCTACATACGTTAGTGTTCAAGGAATGCACGTGACCGACTGTACACAATTTTTCACCGGAAAAGCGACGCAGAGTAGACGTATCGCGTTTTCATCCTGTCCGTCGCGCCTAGGTCGCGATCGAATTTCCACGAGACGGCTGAATTGCACCCGCGGATATTCGGATATATCCGGACGTACTCGCCGGGTGGTCGGTCGGTCGGTCTGCAGCCGGAACGTGACAGACAGCTCGGCTGCTAATTGCATTGGGATAACGCTCGGAACGCCGGGGAAAACGGTTCGATCTCTCCGGCTTCTCTCTTTGCTCGTAGCAATTGGTCCGCGAGGGGGGGTAGGTAGGAAAGGAGACGGGAGAAAGGAAAGGTGGGTTGAACGGGTGGACGAAGAGGTTGACGGTGGTGGAATGGAGAACGGAAACAGAGAGAGAAAGAGGGGGGGGGGGGTTAGGAGAGGAATCGTACGAGAGTTTCGAGTGTGGTCGAAGCAGGAACGAGGGCTGGGCTGGGGAAGCCAATTAATTTTACGATGGCAAACAGTGAGACTGTCGCAACGCCGTTTCTGCAGTTCACTGAAGTAATTAAAGTTTAAATTGTTTTGAAGAACAATAACGCCCCCCACCCTATCCCTCGCCGACATTCCTCGTCGGTTTCTCTGGCCGTTTCTTCGACAGAAAGTGCCCGCTGTCGTCTGCCCACGTCTACGACGTTTCGCGAAAATGAAAAAAGGGATTCAACCGGATTCGAATTGAAATGGTACTACAGTCAACCCTCCTATAACGCGGTGAGTGCGTACCGCGTTATATGGAAACCGCGCTATAAGAAACTCGGATTTAACCGTACAAACCAGGCTAATTCGTAGCGCGTTGTATGGAAACCGCGCTATAAGAAACTCAGAATTAGTACAAATCACATCGTTCGTACCGCGTTATATGGAGACCAATAAATACAACAGACAAGATAAATTACAAATTATTTTTATTGAATTAAAGAGTTAAGGAAATGATAAAAAAAATGAAACAAAAACTAAACTAAAAAACTGTTTTCCAACAAAAGAAAGAAAGACTTTTGTAAAATTATGTAATCTTTTAACACTCATCCTCGCTGTCAAATATGAGTCGCCTAACTCGTCTTCTTTTAATGGGTAAAATGTCTTCCTCACTTGGCTCATCTTCACATTGGTTTTCGATTGTAGCTTTTTTTTCTAACTCCACTAAAACCTCTCTATAGGGAGCTAAGCAATTTCTTAACTCTCTTTTAAACTTTGCGCAGCGCACCGTTGAATGATCAGTTTGAATGAAATGAAGTTCTAATTCTTTAGCCAAATTTAGCCCTTTTTTCACATCTTGTAAATCAAGATTTGGCACCCATTCGTTTTCCATATTTTCGTTTACCAATGCATTTGAGGTAGGCGCATCAATTAATTCCATCAGTTCTTCCTCATCTAAAGTTTCTTCCCCGAGTACTAGTTCTCTTACATATTGATGGCTTACTACAAATTCTTCATCACTTAAACGAGAAGTAATGTTTACTATTTCTGTAACTGGGAGTAAATCATCAGAATTGGTCACCAACGAAACGTACTGTGAAAGAGGTCTGAGACGACTGAAACCGATGTCGTAAACGGCTAAGAGATAAGCTTGAATGTTTATATAAACATATGCAGTTAAAATCATTCATTGGGTGCACGGAAAGAACTGATAGGATGTTGTTGAACGGAAACCGCGCTGTAAGAGTACCGCGTTATAGGAGGGCTGTCGCAATTTCAGCTCCGCGTTATATGGAAACCGCGTTCTGAGAGTACCGCGTTATAGGAGGGTTGACTGTATACCGTTCGTAGCTTCGTTTGATTTGAGAAACTATGGCGTCGAACACGGGTCTCGTCTTCGTTCTCACCGAGAATCCAGATCAACCTTGTACCTTACAAACAAATAAACATACTCTACAGATTCAAGGTTGTCTTTTAAAACTATATTCCTTTTATCGCTTCACACGTAGGTGTAGTTCAATTATCCGGCGCTATCTTGGTCCCAAGTATACCGGATAATTGGAATTCTACCGTATAACGAAACACGCGAGGGTCGTTCGGTGATATTTTTGCGTTATCATCGAGGAGATTGAGCAAGGGGCGAGCAGTCGATAAGGGATCGCGTAATAATTTTCTAAATACGTTTGCTAATCGCCTACTGTGATAGATTTGCTTTTATTTTTGCCGATAAACCGCCGTAGCTCGGCATTAATTAGCTCGCGGCATCGATCTACCTGGTAATATCGGTCCGACTCCCGGCTTCGTCCGTTGCACACCGTCCTTCTAATTATTATCCCGCGGATCGAGACCTCATCGATTCCTTTCACCGGGGAGCAAAGGGTAATTGAGGTTCAAATGAATGTGACGAATCGCGAGAAATCAAGATTAATCGGTATCCCGAAGCGGATCTATTAAAGGGAAGATTGTTTTCTTTGTTGCAATTTGTCCGACGAACGGATGGGATGTTTCAGTGCGTAATCGTGCAACGAGAAACGGTATTTTTGAATTGCAATCGGAGAATAGCGCGTGACAGATGAAAACAATTGTAATTGGTATCTTGTGTAACTGCTGCGGACGATGAAGGGTCTATCTCTTCGCATTTAGAATGTCAGTACTGCTGACATGAATATTCAATAACTTGAAAATTGTCAGAAGCTGTAAGATTTGAAGTTTGAGAAGTTTTGTAAAACAGTAAATTAAAAATTCGATGTTTGTTTTTGTACAAAAAGAATTATATACACATTTTTCATGATTAATTCGGTCCTCGATTTTAAAATTCGGTGGAAACGAATATTAAAATATTTTGTCTGAGTGCGAAGGATTAACATCTAAGAATCAGTGAAAATAATTTAATTTACGTTTTGTGTTAATTATTAGTCAGAACATTCCTCTATTGATTATAAAAGTGATTACACGGCTAGATTAAATTGCAGTCGAACACGTAGACAACTAATTCAATCATTTAATTGCAAACAAAGTTTTTTCAGAAGTAAATAAATAAAATATCAACAAATATATTTTTTAGAAAAATGTTAGGTTTTAATTACACTCAGTTATTTACAATCGTTTAAATTATAAGGCTATTATTCAATAGAGTGGCTAAATAAGGATCCTAAAGGAGGGAAAAAAAGAAAGGAGGGACTTTCTTCATTCTGGGCCTGTTAGGGGACTCATCAGTCGGCTACCTGGGCAAGGGTGATTCTTTAAACATGGGGACAAGAGTTAGAGATTCTTTTTATAGAAACAAGGTGGTTAGGAGAAGAGTTGTGAGAAATTTGTATTCCTCTGATTTTTGGGGGGAATAAATGGTTGTAGAAAAGCTGGTGAAATAGTATTAATAACTAAAGATTAATACATTTATATAATAATATTCTTATAATTTTATATACATATCACATTTACCCATATATTAATATTTTTATCTCATTATTATTATTAATATTTATAAAATACCAGTATCGTAAATACTCAAATCCTATTAATCACTATTAATGCTTCATAAATTTACTATATCAATGTTGCTATTTTATAAATAATTTAATATACCCCACCACTCTCAATACTTCTTAAAAATTCTATCAATTACACAATATAACTTTACTATCCTCTAATTAATTTAATATATCGCATACTTTATATATAATTCAAGCCCTGAAAATAATTTAGAAAATCTTTTCTCATTTCACTGAATTACCTACTCACCTTAAAAAATTGCTCTCAAATTCACCCCCCCCCCTCCTGCCTATCAAAGACTTCGATTGATCAGAACTAACTGTTCAACAATAAGCAGAGAAGAAGCCTGCACAAGTTTCGCTGTGTCGTCGCGATTGCATTCATGCTCGCGCTTCTTCCCTTCGACCAAATTAAGTTGTACTCGTTTGTAGGTTGATCCTATCAATTCGAGTAATCTCGTTTGCTCGCTCGGGACGGCGTGGCTCTGTTCAGTGGCCACGATTTTTCTCCGCCGTACGTGTATCGCGGCTTCGAATTGCGATCTGGGACGGCAAAAATCGAGCACACGGGCAGGTGGTGTCCCCGACGAATTAGCCGGAGCGACTCGTAAGCCACGCTATGACTAATTATCGGCATTGACGGGACTAAAGGAGCGGAAGACCGGTTGATCGAGGTCGGTTGTCGGGAGCTTATGTGCCGGCGGAGGAATCAGAAGTTGCTGCTAGGCCCGTTGCTGCTCTCGCAAACTCATTATCCCAGGCTTGTACCGAACCCCATCCTCCTCTAACCCTTTCTCTGCTTCTCTCTCTCTCCCTCTCACTTACTATCTAACTCACTCATTCTCACTCACACACACTTACTTTCTCATTCTCTCTCACACACTTACTATCTAACTCACTCACTCTCACTCTCCCTCTCCCTCTCTCATTCTGACTCACTTATTCACTCACTTTCTCACTCTCACTCTCTTCCTCTCTCGCTCTCTATCCCTCTCTCACTCACTCTCCCCTCCTCTCTCATTCTGACTCACTTATTCACTCACTTTCTCACTCTCACTCTCTTCCTCTCTCGCTCTCTATCCCTCTCTCACTCACTTATTCACTCACTCTCACCCTCTCACTCTCTCTCTCTCTCTCTTTCCCTCCCCTCTCTCTATCTCTACCTATTTCTCTCTGCCTCTCTGTCTCACTGTGTTTGTCTCTCTCTCTTCCTCTCTCTCTTTCTCTGCTCCTAGCGCCCCGCATCTCTCAGTACTAATTATAACCGTAATCATGGCGCGCATTAACTCTCCTTGTACAGGTAATTGTTAATGAGAGCATACGAACCAGATTGCATTACTACGCTGCCTGTGTTGGCCCCCATTGGTAATTAGAGTCACCTTCGATTGAGTGGATCCCTGTTCTCTCTATTCCGGGCCCGGTCTCGTCTTCCTCTTAGTTCCCGGCGTTTTCGAGATGCCTTTTAACGTCCTGCTACTCTTGTCCTCTATTGTTCTCTCGTTAACGTTGTGGAAGCTCCCGTGGAGGTTGTTAAGTAAGAAGGGAAACGTATATCTTTCAACGCGCTGATGGATGTACTTACGATTAGTCAACGATTGAATGGCGGCTTAATAAAAATTGTGACAACCAGAATTATTGCAACTTGACAATTTTTTATTTTTTAATTTACAGAAGTTAAAAATTAAAAATTTTATTGACATTGAGAACAGTAATTATCGATGACAAAATTATTCGATAATATTGAAACAATACTAAATTAGTAATAAAACAGCGATAAAATAAGACGATATTCAGGTTAGAAATACATTTTTAAATACATACATCATTTTTCACATAAAGTTACTGAAATCGAAAGTGTTAATGTAAAATTACTAAAATTAGAAATGCAGATGTGCGTTGGCGTAATACACGTGGATCGATACGAACTGATTTAGCTTAAAACTGATCAAAGTTGAGGCATCTCTTGCATATGATAATCGTGTATCTCGGTTCATCGATCTTTTATGATACTTTGATTTAATGCTATTCGAGGTAGGGCATTTATTTCTGAAATGGTGTCATTGCATCGGGAAGTTTACAGGGAAAAGTTCGTATTACTGTGTGCAGTTCTTTTGTATCGATTGTACATAGTTGGTGTAGTCGCATGATCAATGCAAACGATGCCAAACGTTTGGCACGCTGTGATTGTAGTCAATCTATCAGGCTCCTCCTTGACCTAAATCCAATCATGCCAATCTGTTGTTTATCATACTGAACCAAAGTCACTTCGTATAAATCATCCGTTGATTCATATTTTCACGAATTATTCAAATATTCATTTAATTTTCGTGTATCGCATTATATCATCAATCATAGTTATTATAATGTAATAGAAGCATGAATTCCTCAATTTCAAATTTTGTATGATATATATATATAGGAAATTCTATTTTTATTTATTTAGTAGAGTGAGATGATAGGCCCCAGGTGTGAGTAAAATAAAGTGAAGTGCTTAGAATATAATAATATTGTTGGTACGCGTGTTTCTAACGTAATCTAGTCAGAGGGAGTTGGATCACCTGTTTGATCATTCTGTATTCTTTTGTTTCTCATATATCCGTTATAATAATTTTTCCTGTTACCTATGTATCGTTTTCTCTGCGCTTCTTTTTCATCTAATGTATGTGCTAACAATATCTTTTACTAATTATGATATTATATAATAAGAATTATTCATTTTCTCACGTATTCCTTAAACTAACAAATATATTTAAAATAGTTTAATAATAATAACTTAAAGGACTTTTCAACTTAGCAACTACTACATTCTTACTTCCTTGAGAATCACACTCTTTCTGTCTTCACAGTCCAATACTTTCTGTCACGCACTCGCATTTTCCCCATCATATATTCTTCCAAACGCTCATTTCCTTTCTTTCTAATTGCCAACTTTTCTCACTCAATGCATTCGATCACGTTCACCCAAAATTCGTCAGTTGCTCAGTTTTCTCATGTACTCTTCTTTCACGCCTTAGAAACACTCTACTTCAAACATTCTACGTTCACACGGTTATTGTTCAACTCAAGCACTCTTCACATTTTCCTAAACTCGCATTCACCCGATTGCATTCCTACCTTTATTTAAAATAGTTTAATAGTAACAACTTAAACGACTTTTCAACTTAGCAGCTACGACGTTCTTACTTCCTTCAGAATCACACTCTTTCTCCCTTGTGCTCGCATTTTCCCCGTCATACATTCCTCCAAACACTCATTTCCTTTCTTTCTAATTGCCAACTTTTCTCACTCAATACATTCGATCACGTTCACCTAAAATTCTTCAATTGCGACGTTTTTTCAAGTGATCAGTTTTCACGCCTTAGAAACACTCTACTTCAAACATTCTACGTTCACACGGCTATTGTTCAACTCAAGCACTCTTCACATTTTCCTAAACTCGCATTTCTACATATATGATATGTAATGTATGATGCATATCAGAAATAGGTGTACAAAAAATGTCCATAAACCTGGTGTTAATTATATCAACACCGATTCCGTTTACGTTACATCATCGGTCTTTTTAAAAGTACATACATACATATACGTAGATGGTGTGCTCGATCTTAGATCCCATTGCAACCATCTGTTGTTCATCATATTAGGTTGCACGAGCCTGTAACGTGAATCTGCCTGGCGCTGATAAATTGTTACGACCTTCTTACGGTCATTAATTAGAGCCAGCTTAAGTACCTTGTTTAATCTGATCTCGTTCGCAGGCCGATTCGGAATCGTATCAACGGAAGCCTTCGTTCAAACGAAGTTTTCGCTCCGTTAGGAATACGAAATCCGCTATCCAGCGTCGTTTAATCAACGCATCTTGAAATGATGATTGATAAATTGTACGCGGAGGTTAAACCACGTTTGATATCTCGCCGTTGGTATTTAAGTTGCGTTGAATCGCGTTACCAAGGCAAATTAAAGTGTTTACTGGAAGAGCTTTGAAAATGACGTTTCTTAGGAATAAGTGGATCTTCTTCGTGAACTGGAACTTTCATGTTTTTCTGTTATTATTTAATTATTATTATTAATTTAAATTAATATTATAATTATTATATATAATTGATATTATAGATAGATAATTAAACCACGTTTGCCTACTGCACAAAATTATCCATGGCGTGATAAACAACCCTAGTGTTATTATATTAACCCTTTGCACTCGAGAGATGATTCTTAGTCGTTTAATGATACTAATTTCAAAAATTTTCAAATTCGAAATATTTTCTAAGATTTGCCTATATTAAACGTCATTTAGTTTATTTAAGCGATATACTAAAATTTACATACATAACTATTTGATTTCTGAGTCTCACTAATAAACAAACTAATTAAAACCTGAAAATTTGTGAAACGATCATTTGGTGACTAACAGTCACCTCTCGAGCACAAAGGAAACCGTGCAAATATTTTTTTCAGCCACTATTATCCTTTCGTACACATTTTTGTCTTACATTTTTCATACTGTACTAGACGTAAATTTTTTTTTGTACAGCCATAGCACTAATCTAATTCAAAAATGGTAAAAATATATAAATCGATCCATTTCTTATACCCGATTATCCTTTCACCGTTTCTTCCCCCGTTCTTTTTCCCCAGAAAAAGTATTACCTTATCGTACACTTTTTTATTTTACATTTTTCATGATGTACCGGACAAAAATTTTTTTTTGTACAGCCATAGCACTAATCTAATTCAAAAATGGTAAAAATATATAAATCGATCCATTTCTTATACTCGATTATCCTTTCACCGTTTCTTCCCCCGTTCTTTTTCCCCAGA
>JAOPTO010001560.1:44084-71430 GCA_033822845.1 Tetrapedia diversipes | reverse complement strand
CTAGAACTACCAAAGCAGTCAAAATGACCAGTTGGTGATTATTCATAGCAGCCTTATAAATTCACTGTGGTAAAGCTTACAAAATTTACTATGATTTTCTACAGAAAGTATAAATAAAGATTTGTTTTCTATGTATTCAATATTTTCACTTTTCATGTAATTTTCACTTTGATCTCTTGCATGCAAATAACTACACTATGATTGTCAGTAGTTCTAGTATTAAAGGTGCATTAACACTAGAACTACCAAAGCAGTCAAAATGACCAATTGGTGGTTATTCATAGCAGCCTTATAAATTCACTGTGGTAAAGCTTCCAAAATTTACTATGATTTTCTACAGAAAGTATAAATAAAGATTTGTTTTCTATGTATTCAGTATCTTTTCATGTAATTTTCAATTTGATCACTTCCATGCAAATAACTACACTATAATTGTCGGTAGTTCTAGTATTAAAGATGTCGAGTGTGATTCGACGTCAGTTTTTATCACAGAAACTCCTATGTCGAGTCAAACTCGACAAAAGTGTGCAATGGGTTAAGCTACGAAAAATGCTTGCACTGTATTCACTTAGAAATTTTCGAAAGCTCGCAAACAGTTGCACAAAGACATTTTCAGAAGAACAGAAACCAGCACCCAAAGTGGTCCCCGTCAATGGTATAATTTTTCAGCTCTGAAAGAAGAAAAAAAAAAAGGGACGAACACGGTTTCTGTTCGTAGAGATTCGTGGTATCCGCTGTATCTCTCGATTTCCAGCAGAAACATAATCTTTTCTTCAGAAACACGATACGCCACGTTATCGAGTAACATATATCGGGATACAAAGGTGGCGTGGAACAATTTTTAAAAATCGAGCGAGGAAAGCTCGTCGACGCCACAAACGGGGGTGAGTCGGGGCGAAAGATCTGATCGGGGAACAATTTGTCCTTTATCCGTCCACTTTAGGACTTCCGGTTTTCACCGTGTATCCAAGGTACACGTGTAACGGAATTTAATTTGTTCGCAAATTACAAAAATAGAAGTTTCTTTTTTAATTTCACAGACTATTATCAGGAATTTGTCTGTTACCAGAAAATGTTAATAAATTAGTTTCTTTTTTATACCAAAACAGAGTAATTATCAAGATAAATAACACTTGTAAGGAAGTGGATATTTTTTCATTTTTCGATTGCTTCAAGCGCAAAGTACTTCATCACTTGTTCACATACGATTAATTTCTAACTTCTAATTTCTAATTTTCTAATTGCTCATTTGTAATTTGTAAGTTGTAACGTTTAATTTGCATAGCAGCTTGAGGTCGTTCAAAGGTCCTTTCTTCTACGTTAGTCAAAAGCTTTCTGCCTCGCGCTCGCATTTTCCCCGTCATATATTCTTCCAAACACTCGTTTCCTTTCATTCTAATTGTCAATCTTTTTCACTCTACGCATTCGTTCACGACTACCCAGAATTTCTCACAGTCGCACTGTTTTCTCAAGTTCTCATCTTTCACGCCTTAGAAACATTCGAGCCCAAACATTCTGCGTTCGCACGACAATCGCCCAACTTAAGTACTCTTCAGACTTTCCCAAACTCGCATCCGCTCGATCGCATTCCTACACTACTTAACTATAATTCTTTATTTTTAATTTTATGTAATACATCTTAATTCTAACACTTTACTTTTACGTCTCTGCACATTCTTCGCACGTGGACACCGCTTGCTTCTCGCGTCGCATCATCGTTACTCCCTTGTTTCTTCTCGCGCTTCACACCCTCACAACTCATACTTAACCCCTTAACCTACAACGACGGGCATAGCCCGCGTACGATGATCGAGCCAAATATAAATATTAACGGCGGCGCCCTCCTAAAGTTATAAATATTTGTGGGATATTTGACAAATAATTACAACCTGATGTAATAATTGTGGTGAATGCAAGTACTACAAGAAGTTTATTTATACAAAAATCAGTAATACAAAATTAATAATCTGCAATGGTGTGATACAAGTCGTGCAAATGACTCGAAGGCTGCGCGAGCTTGTTTACGTTTTCGGCCCAAAATTCTCAAACGTAAATCGTAGGTTAAGGGGTTAAAGAAAAGATGAACACGACGGAGATTTGTTTCTTCGTGAATCTTTACTTTACTGTCTCAGTAAACATTGAAAACATTTGTTTTCGTTATTCGTCTTTGCGAACTGAAAAATGTCACTACACGAGCACATATGTATTGTCCATGTATTTCGATAAATAAATTATTTGAAATCTGCTTAAATTTACTGATCCCGTGGGATATAATTACAAGTCAGTTGATGAGGAATACGATTCAAATGCAATAATGACACTTTGTGGTTATAATAAAATTTTATTCTTATTTAAATTGTGCCTTTAATTAGTGAGATCGAAAATTACCATATACAGGTTATTTATAGTGCTGTAAAATATTTTATGTGTATCACAGTGTGTCGCAGTAGCAGATAATTGATATTAACGTGAACGATGTTTATAATAATAATAACTGTTAAGATTCAAAGTGCTGAAGGATCGAGAAATCTTTTAAAAACGTGTTTAACGTTGCTAAAATTTATTTTTCACTTTTGTGCATAATAGATTCCAATTTATGAAACTTTATGATAGCGTTCATAATTTGCTCTGGAATTACTTATTGATGCTAAATATCGCAATTTAAACGAAGGGGAAGAGTTTGCATTTAAGCTCTCTCTCTAAAAAAAAAAAGGAGAACAACCTCGCAACTTCAGTATCCGATTTTAAGAATAGTTTTATACCGAGTTACCCGCATAATTATATTTTGTTACTTTCACGGTTAAAAAATTCCCCTTGGTTTTCCCTAATGAAATTTCTATATTATGCTCCAGTTTCGGGCCGCATAGTTCTTTAAAATTGAAGTGCGAATAAAACGAACGATTAATTAGCGTAACGTTTGATCGAATCGTTCTGGCAGAAAATTAAATTTTTTCTCACGCCGCGTACCGCATTTCCAATACCACGTCGATGCTTACTTTTTGACCTAAAAAATACAAGAAACGCTGCTCCAGAGTGTTTGTTAAAGCTGTTCTCACACCTTTGACCCAGAAAGCCCGTAAACAAATTATATTTACTGTTTCCTTTAATCCTTTGCCTGGTGATCACGAATCACGTTCTTGACACGGATCATAGTTCAAATGAAACAAAGACTCGCTTCGTTTGTAATAAAATTTAATTTCTCATTCGACACTGCGAATTAGGCTTTAGTAACTCTAATGCCATTCTGTGTATTTATATCTAACTAGGTTTACGGGACCCGTCAATTTGACGGGTTTCGGACTTAGTGAGTAAAATTTGCAAAAACAGTTACTATTATTCCCAGCAACTTTTGCCGAGTTTTATTGATAAAGTGATACAAATAGTCTCAAATCTATTTCCCTCTGAGTTCTGCAATTTCAAATTCTTTCTTTATGTATACCTATTCCTTAATACATAAATACTTTGTTTTAGAAAAGTAAATTGTACGAGTAAATTTCACGAGTAAAAATTTAATTTTTCAATTTATTCATGATTACACTTTTAACAAATATTACTAATTAAATGTTATTTTGATATTTTTGGGATATTTGTTCGGGAGCACCCAGAACCCGAACTCAACACGTTTATATATTTTTAACATCGTCGTTTTCTTCAACATTCCCTTTCAAAATACACCACTTACACATTTAGGCACAAATTAATTCAACTCTCACATAACTACATTTTGTCGAACTTCATGTAAACTTACATGTATCATTTAATGTCTGCAAAATTCATCTTATGTATACTTTCGTATAAAATGGGCAATTAGTCCGACAAATAAAATTAAAGATTAAGAAAATAATAGATCCAGGATATTTGTCAAATTGTTTACGTTCCTCTAAATAAATCAATCGTTTCCAATCTTGATAACAAATCATTTATTGTATTTACGTCATTTAAAACAGGTTTGTGCAAATATTTTACAGAATTCCATGGCGTTTATCTTTATAACTCATTGATAACAGTTTGTTTCATTTCGGTAGATTTTTGAGCGACAGATTTCCTAGAACAATACAGATCTAAATTCTCTCCTCCCTAAAGTTGTTGCGTTCTTTGGATTTCAAACTTTTGGCCGGTGCACTTGAACGCTGTCTCGATGGCCAAGTTTTCGAGAGAAAGATCGGTGAACGCGAAAAAATGGGGCTGCATATAATTATTTCGCGGCGGGTGCTGCGCGGGTCTTCAATTTACGATAGAATCTGCATAAAAGGGTCGTAAGTTACGTAAGAACGCGGCTGCTGCGCCGGTTTCCGCTCGCGTTTAACCGCTGTGGCTACGTTCACGACGGCATTATGGTACTACCCTCGTCCAGGTTTCATCGTGTTTCAAAGATAATGCAGCATTCAGTCTCTCCAGGCACGTACTATCTAATCCGTATTTTGCATTACTTATTAACCTTTTGAGTGCTATAGACGTGTATATGCGTCTGAGATAAATTACTCGTAGGGACTATGGACGCATATATGCGTCTGACGAAAGTTACTCATAGGGACTATAAACACATACAGTGGCTCCAAAAAGTATTCGTACAGTATGTCACAAATGAATTCGTTTAACCCTGAACTTCTGAGTCTGATAGAAGTATTTGATAAAACTTTGTGGGTATGTAGATCGTAATGGTATACGTATGAATTAATCTCCTCTTTTCGTCTAAATGCCATTTTAAAGGGGGGAAACCAGCATTGAAGTTTCTGAATTTTTTCTCATTTTTTAAAGATAACTTTGTAACGGTACTCGATGAAGCAAAACCTTTCAAATAGAAAATGTTTAATTTTTAATACTCTATCGCCCTGTCATAAAAAAAGACCACAGAAAAGTAGTATTTGATAAAACCTTGAGGGTATGTTGATCGTAATAGTATACGTATGAATTAATCTCTTCTTTTCGTCCAAATGCCATTTTAAAGGGGTGAAACCAGCATTGAAGTTTCTGAATTTTTTCTCATTTTTTAAAGATAACTTTGTAACGGTACTCGATGAAGCAAAGCCTTTCGAATAGAAAATGTTTAATTTTTAACACTTTATTGCTCTGTCATAAAAAAAGACCACAGAAAAGCTTGTACTCAAAGCGTGAAAAATTGCTGAAACTTTGAGACTCGTTATCAGCTCTCTCAAAAGATATTTTGCTGCCAAAAAAAATTATTCTACGCAGAATATACCATACTTTGTACACGTATAAAGTTTCATTGAAATCAGAATTTCAGAAGTAGATGAATTTCCTTATAATACAGTGTACGAATACTTTTTGGAGCCACTGTAGATATATGCTGATTTCAATAAACTATGCTGTTTTATTTCAATGAACTCATCTAAAAGTGATTTTAGTGGATGAGGAAAAGTGCAATTTCTCATCCTTGAATCGTTGCGGTTATCCAGGTCGTTTTTAATCCTGGAGATTCAAATTTCCTTTGCAGAACTTTCGGTATCAGTATTTACAGGTGGAATCAGATCATTTCTACAAGCTTCAGCGGCGTTTCTTTTTTTAACTGAAATGCGAAGACCACACAATGACGAATGTGCTCTTTGCTACACGCCATCGTTTAAACTGTTGTATACCCAGGTCATGTTGATCGAATCGAGCAGTTTTCTAATGTTTTGGAAAACTAGACGTCTACACTATAAGACTACAAAAATACCGTTACAATATTCAAATTACAAATAGCCTTTATCGTCATTGAAAGATGAAAGACTAAAATTAACTTGTACACCTAATACTTGTGTGGCATCCTGAGCGAAACATGTGATTTCAGCGTGGCAATCAAAGGGTTAATCCGACTGTTTCGCGCGATAAACGTGAAACAACTGCGGCGTTTCGACGCTACGCAGAGCGTCACGCCGTTGCTGCTAGTGTATGCGTAAATAGGAACGGGGAACATTGCATATTGAATTGCCATATTTTTTAAGAATCTCTCTCGTGAACATAGACGTTGGAATCGTCCCTGTAAATAGGGGTGGAATTCAATATCCGAGTGAATGTTGTCTTTTAAAATGGGGTAATTTCGCTGTTGCGTCTGCGACCATTGGAAGGAAAATATGCTGTTGTTGCTTTTAAATTTGAAGAAAATGAGAAGAACAGCTTGAAGAACGGTATTTGTTAACTTGAACTTTCAATGCAAGCGGTGTCTGTATTATTATGCAGAATATCGCATAATTTATACAGCATTGTATAATTCATGTAACGTTAATCTTTTTTAAATTATTGACTTTGATGTGTTCATCAATGTTGATATTAATGCGAAGAGAAATCTTAAAATCTGCGATTTGGATGTCATTGGTATTACACAGAAGTATACTATAACGTATAACATTAACACGTAAAGCACCAAACATATTTAATTTTTTAAAATGCTAGATGTGGCTTAGCTTTCTTTCGCCTGTCAATAGCTGAGGACGTGCCATAAAGAGAGAAACTTCTTTTTCTTTATTTATATTATTGAACCCAAAATGGGATTGTAAGTATTCAGAATGGGTTTTTCTATTGCTAAATGAAATGAACTGTTATTTGTGAAATAATACTTTGATAATTTATTAATACTTTTACATAACACGAGGAAAGGCAATTTTGACGGCACCTAGCGAGTTTTGTCACAAGACTAGCAAAACGCAGTGGTTGAAATTCTTACAACCCCGTCCGGGTCCTTCAATCTCTTTGTTCTGTTCCTCGATGTTTTCGAACTTTCTAAAATGCCAGATGTGGCTTAGCTTCTTGGAAGAAACCCTTGAGAAAGTACGTTAAGCGGAAGCTGATTTATGGTTAATTTCTGTATTCAATTTCTAACAAACTCTTATTTGAAATACTATAATACTTTATTATATAACACGAGGAAGATGTAACTCTGACCAAACTTTGCGAGTTTTGTCACAAGACTGGCAGAACGCAGTGGTCGAAATTCTTACAACCCCGTCCGGGTCCTTCAGCCCCTTTTGTTCTGTTTCTCGATGTTTTCGAACTTTCTAAAATGCCAGATGTGGCTTAGCTTCTTGGAAGAAGCCCTTGAGAAAGTACGTTAAGCGAAAGCTGGTTTATGGTTAATTTTTGCTTCGTAGTATTTCTGTATTCAATTTCCAACAATAATACTTTGATAATTTATTAATACTTTTATATAACACGAAGAAGGGCAATTTTGACCGCACCTAGCGAGTTTTGTCACAAGACTGGCAGAACGCAGTGGTCGAAATTCTTACAACCCCGTCCGAGTCCTTCAGCCCCTTTGTTCCAATTTCTCGATGTTTTCGAACTTTCTAAAATGCCAGATGTGGC
Organism: Tetrapedia diversipes; assembly: GCA_033822845.1. NCBI lineage: Eukaryota > Metazoa > Arthropoda > Insecta > Hymenoptera > Apidae > Tetrapedia > Tetrapedia diversipes. Next base: position 64,128 of record JAOPTO010001560.1, on the reverse strand, counting down.
TTAGCTTCTTGGAAGAAGCCTTTGAAAAAATACGTTAAGCGAAAGCTGGTTTATGATTAATTTTTGCTTCGTAGTATTTCTGTATCCAATTTCCCACAAAAAGATTAAAATCCTACAATCCTGAAATTCGTTTAATAATTTTCACATTCAATTGCAATTCCTCGTAACTCGATATTTTCGTTCTGTCTGTCTTAAAACGATTTTGGTCACCGTTCGTTATTCGATTTCTTAGGAAGCTATAGGTTGCACAGTTTCCAGACGTGAGAACGTAATAGAGAGGGGCAAATAGGGTTGTGTAAAAAGCTTGTAAAAAATTAATTGCATAGTATTAGAGACGGAGTCGCCGTTGGTAAATGCGACGGCATGAATTATTCAGGGGCCCGCTAATTGCAAAAAAATGTGGCACCGCGTAATTTGCAGTTCTTCATCAATGAAAGCGGTAACATTGTTCCGTAAATGCGCAGCTACAAAAACGAAGTTAATTTTCCGCGGTTCAAGTGCGCGATGTATAAACGTTGAACTGGACACTCGAACAGGGACGAATTCGTTTTGTTTCTAATTGAAACGATTTTCACGACTCGACGGCAGGTAAAACCTGCGCGCAATTATTCATTCTTATCAGGGAATTTAATCGTACGACGATACACGATAATAAGATTCGTAATCAAACAATCATTCGTAAACGAATGCAAACGATTCGATGTTTTCTCTCTCGTAGTGAATTGTCCATCGAAGTTAAGCTTATTTGTTTTCTGCAATTAACCACTTGCCTTATGAATCGAGCGACGATTGTGTGTTTCACTTTCGATGAAAGGTTTTCTCATGCATCGTGACAAGAGGCAGTTTCATCACAGGCAAATTTGTGAAGAAACCAGTGGACATTAATAGTATTGCATTTACTATTGAATAAAACTGAAGAATTTGATAATTATATTTCATTTAATTTTTATTAAAGAAATTAATCTTTTTATTTCATATAATATATTTATGGTTATATAACAGGAAAGGTAAAAATTTTCAGTCGTTTAAATATTTGCTCTATAGAATTTATTGTGTGAATAATCTACAAATAAATATTGTATAATATATTAGTCAAAAATTTTATTTAAATGGATATTGCTTTATTATTAACATTTTGAACCAATGACAGGTAGCTTATACATACAAGCTAGCGAATATCCCCAGAAAATATCCCCAGATTCGAGTTCCCTTAAAAACCCGCAGTATACACATCCCTAACTTTATATTGGCCTAAAAAAGGACACCTAAAAAGAGACCTGCAAGTAGACACACGCAGATAACGGCGTTCCATTTTAATTTAAGAAATTCTCATTTTCTGGACACCAGTCTAACACCAGAAGTCGAAAAATCAGCCGAGCGCGATCCTCGCGAGGAAAGCCACCATATATCCCCAGAAAAAATATCCCCAGATTCGATTTCCCTTAAAAACCCGCAGTCTACTCATCGCCAGCCTTATATTCGCCTAAAAAGTGAGATCCAGAAAAAGAAGTGGAAGTAGACAGCATTCCATTTTCATTTAAGAAATTCTCATTTTCCGGACGTCAGCCTAACACCGGAAGTCGAAAAATCAGCTGGGCGCGATCCTCGCGAGGAAAGCGTGCGGATATCCCCAGAAAAAAATCCCCAGATAACTTCAGCCCGTGGGGCTTCGTTCACGGCCACGAAGTGTATCCGTACCTATTCCTGCAGGATCGTAAGGATGTACAGCTAGGCGGGTGGGGGATGGTGAGGGAGCGGGATGTAACGAGGACGAAGTGGATGCGCATGGTGCAGCGAAGCATAAGCCGGAATGTGAAATGCGCCATCAGCATCAGCTAGTGCTCGCCGGGATAAAAGCAGTTACAGGGTTGCTTCCCTCTTCTCTCCTCTTCCTTTTTCTTCGAGAGTGGCACGCGATGTTCGGATATCGGCGTGGAAGAACCGAAAACTAGCTTCTTCTGCGCGAAATTAATGGGGTCGGAGATATTTCTTGTTCTTGTTCTTCTTCTTTTTATTTATCGTCGCGTCATGGTCATTAGCATGGTCTACTCTTCGTGTATGTATTTCCTCGTTAGGGAACTCGTTCGTCATCCTATATATGAACCTATTATATATCCTAACCTATCCTAATCCTATATATTATCCTATATATGAACCTATTATATATCCTAACCTATCCTAATCCTATATATATATTATCCTACTACATGAACCTTTGTTACCTTTTTCTTCTTATTTTTATTTTTATTTTTTTTAATTTGTATATATGTCGCAGGGAAATGATGAGGATAGGGATTTTATCGAATCTCTAAGGTGTATGTCAATTCGTGGAAGTTGTTAAAATAACAATTCTTATATATGAACCTGTCATATATCCTAACCTATCCTAATCCTATATATTATCTTACTACATAAACCTTTGTTTCTTTTTTCTTTTTGTTTCTAATTTGTATATATGTCGCAGGGAAATGATGAGAATAGGGATTTGATGAAATACTCAAGGTATATGATCAATTCATGGAAGTTGTTAAAATAACAACTGTTGTATATGAACCAATCATATATTCTAACCTAACCTAATCCTATATATTATCCTGTTATATGAACCTTTGTTTCTTTTTCCTTTTCCTTTTTCTTTTTGTTTTTCCTTTTAACTTGTGTACATGTGGCCGGGAAATGATGAGAATAGGGATTTGATCGAATCCCTAAGGTATACGATCAATTCATGGAAGATGTTAAAATAACTCTGTGAAGTGATTTCCGTGAAGAAAGTAACTGATCTGATCAAATTCCTTAACTGTTTCATTATAGTTTTGAATGTTTCAGTGGTAGAATTATGTAACTCTTCATGTTCAAGCATATGAAATTTCTTACCACAACGTTTGTTTCTCTAACTAGCACTTAATACTTCATTAATTCGTATGTTATTAATAACAAATTGTAGAAAGCATTAACATATGTACAAGTACACCTTGCTGATTTATAAGACATAGGATTAAAATTAAAATAATAGAAATAGAATAAAATTGAAAAATATAAAACATTAAATATAAAATATTAAATAATCACAGAATCTATAGAAAAAGTGTTCTCTTGACAAATATAAACAGGAGTCAAAATGTAGCTCTCATCTCACAGATTCATCAAACGTCGATGTTTATCAAACAATTAAGTAGATAGGAGAAGAAGAACAAGCTAAACGAATAGAAAAGAAAGAGTTGATTAATTATGGACATTACGGTATTACGCTCTTAGGTGTACCAGCATTACGGTTCTTTCTTCTCTCCCGCTTGTTCTCCGTATCTGCGTTTCTTTAATGAGCGTCGTTACAGCCATGGAACAGGCGTCGGGACGCAGAGATTGCTTCGTTGTATGAAATTAGCCATTTAGAGGCAGCCTTTTCCAAGCAGGTCCGCGCCCCCTTTATTGTTGTATATCCAGCAGAAGGAATTTCTTTTTGTCGTTACTGGGTGGTAAGAAGACGAAATTCATTTTCCTTTTCCAGCCTATTAACAACAATTGCAGATTGAATTTCATTTTTTCTACATGATAAAAATTAAATGGACAATATTAACGATGTTTGTGCAGTAGATAGAGTTGGCAAACAAGTGAAGTAAAATATATATTAGGAACTGTTGTGAAAAAATTTTACTGCAATTATCACGATTACCATAAGTGTATAAATTACTGTAACCCCATAGATAAAAGTATTGCTGTAATTGTTAGACCGCAAATTTTTATGCGTTTATTAAAATGTGCAAAGAGGTACATAATGCGTACAGTTATGCGAAAATGTATAATATATATATATAATCCACTAAATCCAATATAGAGAAAATGGAAAGTCTACAATGCTGCCCTAAGAACAATAATAAATGAAACGATGACTTAAGAAAAACCCTGCGAATTCCAACTGTGGAACAGGAAATTACAGAATATTCTGATGCTCATCATCGCAGGACTTTAAACCACAAGAATTAACATATTGCAAATTGTTATTCTGATCTTCCTAAAAGACGTAAGAGGAAACATTCATCAGATTTACTGTTGCATTCAACTTAAAAGTATATACTCGCTCACTAGTTCGAAATAATTCTTGCGCCAGTGATTGTCAGAAGACAACCCTGTGAGAAGGGTTGACAATTAGAAACAAAGGAAATGAGTATTTAAAAGAATATATGACGGGGAAAGTGTTAGCACGTGGCAGAAAGAGTTTGACTGTGAACATAGAAAGAGTGTAATTCTAAAGTCATAGTTATTAAGTTGTAAAGTCGTTTAAGTTATTATCATTAAACTATTTCAAATATATACATATTACTATATTCCAATCACTTCACTTTATTTTACTCACACCTGAGCCCATTCTACTAAATTAATAAAATTAGAATTTTTCTATATTATTATAGTTAAAAATTCTAGTTTGCCAAACCACGTGGGTAAGCAAATTTCTGCAGCCCTCTCGTTCATTTTTCTACTATAATCGTTGTTACGAATACAACGCGCGCGTTTCGACGTCTAGATCGTTCGGCTCGATAAAATTAGTCGTTTAATCCCGCGCCACTTTTTTTTTTTACAACACACCTTTATTACGTTTTAATCGCGTGCCCGATCTTCCGGCGCCGTTTTGTGGTATTTCGCGGCCGTCGAACATTTCGCGAAATAAATTCAACCGAAACGCGATTGTTTCGCGCTCGGAGCTCGCGCGGTTTTGAAAGCTCGCTTCAAGCCCGCGTTTTAATTCGTTTCTGCTGTAACGATCGGGAAAGGGTTTCGCGATTTCGAGTATAATGGAGTTTGTTAAAAATATCGCGTCGAACGGGATCGGCGACGAATTAAACGCGGACGGCGTCGATTTTTGAGACGATTATTTTTATTCGCGTTAATTGCACGCTCTCCCGCGTACACGCGCCGCGAGTTTCGCGTCCAGCAACGGCGCCCGTTGTTGATTCGTTCTGGTTTTATGGCTTTTCGGATGTTTCGAAAAATTAATTCCTTTTAAGTGTGTGTCGGGGAACAGGGTATCGGGAAATGGAAAATCGATGCCAGAATTAAATCGTTATTCCGATACGTCTGTGGGGACGTCAAGGAAAATAAATTTAACCAACGTCGGGACCGAGCGTACATACGCTTTACGACCCCATCAACTTCATCAAGAATTGCGGTAACTTGGACATAACACCGCATCGACTACCAGGTCATTAGCTACGGGTTCAATAGTGGGTTAAATTTTGTTAGATCGGAGTCGAATAGATATTCCAACGTATTTTTTATATTCTTTTCTGAAGTCAGTGCCGCGTGGGGGATGATTTTATGCTTTTTTTTCTATAGGCTTCAAATTTTATACAATCATATAGAAGGTAGTGAACAGTGATTTGGATACGACAGATATTGCAGATTGGTGGTTCCGTTTTTTGAGTAAATGATCATGTGTAATCCTCGTGTGGCCTGTCCTGAGGCGAGACATTATTATCCTCTCCTCTCTGTTAAGTTCACTGATAGGGATTTGTTGAGTGAAATCTTTAACAACATTGTGGATTTTTGTTTGTTTAGAAGTAATCCAGGTCTGATTCCATTGTATCGTTATGAGGTGTCAGTGTCTATGTCTGATGTCCAAGGTCCAAAATCATCTAGTAATTTATTCGTTAGTTTTTTGCATAACTTATGTATTCTGTTCATGATACTTCGTCCAGTCAGGGGTGGGTAGATTTTATGAATCAATCTGAATTTTGTTTCAAATATGCCTGAAGTATTATCTTTTACGATATGTGCATATATTATTTGTTCTCAATCATTCTAATATGCCTTTATGCCTGTCCTTATGCCATCTATCAAAAATCTGCGCGAACTTTCTGGACCATCCAATACTATATAATATATTTATTTATTATACTTTCACTCTTTGATTCACAATGCGCAATGGTATACAAAAGTACCGGAGGTGAATTGCAAATTATAAACTTGAAGAGGCGAAATAAATGAATTCAATGGAATTAAAAAATTCCATTACTTTACGTAACATTATGAAAATTTGAATCTGAATGAAAATCCGCCTATCCGCTTATTACTGTTTCGTTTAGCTTTAAGCTTCGATAAAACGCAAAATTCATCCGTATCGATAAATTGTAGCGGTTCACGGGCGAAGAAATAATCTACCGAGTGACTGAAGGTTTCTGATTTTCATTCGAAAGAAATATCTCAACCGAAACACAGAGACATCAATCATGCGCTTAATCGAATCGAAAAGCCATTCTTTCGCTTGTGGCCCATTCATGTAGTTTTATTGGAAGGAATATTCCACGGAATAAAGAGTAAATCATAATCTACGATTTCGACGCGTCAACAACATCGCAATGAAATATCGTGATCCTCCCCTGTACACGTGGACATTTTTTTTTAAATTGTTTTTCACGTTTCATTCCTCCTTTTGGTTTCGCTTCTACTCGCTAGATCTCGACGCTCGCGTTCGATCCGAAGAAGCTTTTGTTGCTCGCGATTTATTAGATCGGTATCGGAATAATGATTTTTGTTGGAATATCGAGCATTTCTAATTCACCCTTTTTCCATTTCTAAAGCGTTATTATTTTTTTTTTGTTGTTGTTGGCATTAGTATTACCTCATTTGAAAACCAGATCTATAACTTATTTTGGAAAAATATACATCGTATAAAATAAAACGATTCTTTTCCCTTATTATATTGAAAATTCCTCATTGATACAAAAGACTAATTTTTGTTGGAATACTAGGCATTTCTAATTCATCCTTTTTCTATTTCTAAAGCATCCTTTATATTGGCATTAGTATTACATTATTTAAAAACCAGATCTACAACTTATTTTGGAACAATATACATCGTATAAAGTAAAACGGTTCTTTTCCCTTATTACTTTGAAAATTCCTCGTTAACTCATTAATACAAAAGAGTCATTTTTGTTGGAATACCAAGCATTTCTAATTCATCCTTTTTCCATTTCTAAAGCATCCTTTATTTTGGCATTAGTATTACATTATTTAAAAACTAGGTTTACAACTTATTTTGGAAAACTATACATGGTATAAAATAAAACGATTCTTTTCCCTTATTATATTGAAAACTCCTCATTAATACAAAAGAGTCATTTTTGTTGGAATACCAAGCATTTCTAATTCATCCTTTTTCCATTTCTAAAGCATCCTTTATTTTGGCATTAGTATTACATTATTTAAAAACTAGGTTTACAACTTATTTTGGAACAATATATATCGTAATATCTACTTATTTTGGAACTACACGTAATTCCAGAATATAATAATAATGTTTATTTCGGCCCTTTTGACCTAAAAATGGTCTTAGTTTACAAATTTAATATTAACGTCAACACACATTCCTCCACTCTGCATATCAATCACACTCTTACTACCTGCGCTTCTCTTTTTCTGTATTTTTTTTTTTTTTTACTTTTACACTCTTCTCTCTACGGTTATATTTTTGTACACTAATGGGTTCTTTGACCTGTAAATAATTAACACGTTCGTCGCCACATCACCCATATTTGGGTGACGCTCATTTCCTTAAAGTTGAATAAGATCTTAAATTGGAATTTTAAAAGGAATTCAATGGAATAAGCATTGAAGTATAATACCTATAAACATAAAATACATAAAATAAAAATAAAAAGTTAAAATTATTGCTGTTTTTATAGTTTTGTTCACCCAGTTTTCTACGCAATCGGATTTGGGCCCAGCAAGAAACTCAGTTGAATCACGCTGGGCGACGAACGTGTTAAATAAATACTCTATAAAACAGCGTAAACGTAGCTGAACGAACGCAGAAAACAGTTGAGCCCGTGCGAACGACAAAACCGCTCGGAATAATCGCCTCGGTCGAGTATAACGCGTTCTAATCGAAAGCACTCGATCCGTCTGGTCGTCGCGTAATCCCGTTTCGAGTCTTTAAATAAAGGGAAAAGAGCGGTGTTTCCGGCGGAAGTCCGAGGAGTGTCCTCGAGAGCGGCGTGTGACGGTTCAGCTAAGAGGGGGCCGCTGGTTGATCGAGGAACGGCCCGAGGCCGACGGGATTTATACGGAATCGATAATCAATTTACTATAGAACAACGAGGAACAATCGTCGTCGTCGTCGTGTCAGCTTCGTGGATGGCCGAAGCAAATGACGAAAAAGCGACGAAAATCAGTGCTGGGAAACTGTCCAACGCGGGAAGTCGCTAGTTTTACGTTATGACGAACTCTAAGCGACTTACCCTCCGACTACTGAAGCTTGGCGGCCTGGCCATGGGTCTCTCGGGACCCTCACGGATATTCCACTAATACATATTTAGAGCCATCCATGTGGCTCACCAATGCTACCCTACCCAAGTGACGATCGCTCGAGACCGAGGTCCTCACCGATACTGTATACAGTGACAATCACCCGATTCATACGAAGGAAGGTATAGGAGCGTATAGGAACAGATAATAATAACGTGAATTATCAAACGTCGAAGCTATATTTATTGTATATTTACGTATTGTCACGTATGCTATATAAAATTTGCTGGATTTTTCTCAAATGGCCACTGCAAATGGGTCTTTCATAATTATCGCACACGGCTATATATTTATTATCATTGTCTACTCAAAGACAACATTAAATACTAAAATATAATGCTAAAATGCTAAAATGCTAAAACAATAATAAAAGTATGGAAATATAAAGTAAACTTTGAAATAAAGAATTGTTTCGATTTGCTGCACATCTTTCTTCTTCAAAGCGTTGTCAGAAACTGACTGTCGTCGGTTTCGTTACTTCGACACTCTGGCGGAAACGTATATGCGTTAGTGCGATCGTCACTTTTCTCCTACCACACAGCGCTCATCGTTGTATGCGTTATCGCTTTCAAGAGACTCTCAGCATGGGTTACGAAAGACCCATGGACCGCAGGCGGAGGGTTAACCGTTTGAGTGCCAAGCGGCGCGATCGCGCTTCTTCTGTTCTGTCCTCAAAGCGCCAGCGCTCTAGGCTGCGAAGCCCATAATCACAGCAGGCTCGGTTTCTTTCGATGCGCGACTTTACGATTACCCTTCAGTCTTAGTCAACCCCTTCACATACGAATTAAATGGAACTTGATGAATCGCCTTTAAACTTTACGACTTTTCCTCAAACATACATGTAATACATTGTTCAATATTCACTTCTTTTTTTATCGTTTATTTTCTAAGAAAACTTTGTAGTCTGTTGTTGGTTTCCGAACGAGGAAAGAATTTAACAACACTTTTCGGAGGACGTCTTGCAAGTCTTTATTATGTTTTTACGTGCGTACTGGACAACTATTCACGGAGATTCTGGCAATATTGTTTAGGACGGCTCTTATAAGGGATAATGTGACGAACAGGGAAAGTGGCTGGGACAGTGGAGTGGGGATGTGGACGATGAGCAAGAGGATGAGTAAGGGTAAGGAGTTTGTCCATGATACGGGGATGAGTAAGGGTGAGGAGTTTATCTATGATACGGGGATGAGTGAGTTGGGTATCCAACACTGTCTTACCTACCGCGACCGGTCAAATAACGCGAAGTGTCGGTGGGAATAGTGTTAAAATTCTAAACGTGTTTCATAGATAGTTCATTACACGTAGCTAAGTGAAGTTACAAAGTTATTCCCTATCTATCTCTCTATTTATTTATTTATAAACAAGAAAACCCATTAGTATACGAAAATGTCGCATAATAATTTAATCAAAACCTTAAACAATAAATATGAAGCAATTTATTTATCATGGTAAGTTCTGAAAACAACATTTTATTTCACACCAAGAACAGAAGGTACGGCTTCATTTATTTCAGTCTAATTTCAATTTATTCGTGACGTTTCAATATTACCAAGGTATACGTGTTCCCAGCTACGTGTGAACATTCTCGAGCGATAAATCTACGAAAAATAAACCGTGAACATGAAGGGTGGATACGGAAATAAATAGAAACGAATAAGGAAACAGACGGAACGAAACAAGCGAACAAACGCGAAATGAAATAAGAACGCGACGGCCAAGATGTATAGGGCGGGGAGAAGAAGCGACGATGGAAAAGTTTCGACCGCAACAATGTATTAAAACAAAATAAGCGCACGCAGCGAAAGGCAGGGAGGGGAAAACAGGCGAAACGGCTGGAAAAATGAATGGCCGTAAAGAATGACTCGAGACAAAATGAGATAAAAAAAAAAAGGAAAAGAGAAACAAGAAATGAAAAGGAACAAAGGGAGCGGAAGACAAAAATGAGACAACGGATCGGGTTAAAAACTGAAAAGAAACAAGCCAGGAAACTGAGAGGCGACGCGGAGAGACGGTCGTAATAGAGTTTCAAAAATAAAGGGCAACTTGAAATTAAGCTGAAATTGAAGCGAAGAGAGAGAACTAGGTAACCGGCATGAGGCGGGGGGGGGGGGATGAAAAGGGGGAGCGTAGGAGAAAATGATTAAACTAGCGAAAGAAAGACAAAGGGAAGAGGCGGAAAGAATAAGCAAGAGGTTACGGTATGAAAATAATCCGCCCCCAGTAGTATTTAAATGAGTCTGTCGAAGAGGAAAGCACAGCTTGACGGGTTCGCGTTTCCCCGCTCACCGACTTCCATTTTCCCTTCGTTCTCATTACACCAAACACTCCGGGCACCGAAGGAAAAAGAGATACATCGAGAAGTGTCCTTAGGGCGGTCTCAAAGAATGGCGAACAGTAATTAATCCGCGTTTAATAATTTAAAGACCAGTCGCGAACAAGTTGAACGCGAAGCGGAAAACAGGATATTGTTGAGAATTCGTGGATATTTTAATTTCGTATTTAAATTTAGCCACGCGTATTTATTTTATATAGACATGAATGCAATTATAAACAAGGCAAATAAATTATTTATAAATATAGGAAAGTTCTATAAAATGATTTTTGTAGAACAGAATGTTGTAGTTTTAGATATTAACCCCTTGCACTACTTTCACGAGTCTGACTCGTGATGAAAGTTTTGTGCCAAACATGAATATCACGAGTCTGACTCGTGATCCTAATTTCGGTTCAGCTCAGGTCCATTCTCGGTTCTCTATATTAAAATTTATTTCTGATGTGTTTATTATTTCCTTTATTATTATATTTATATTTATATTATTATTAATTATTATTTTTATTTATATTATTATTATTATTATTATTTATATTATTATTATTATTATTATTATTATTATTATTATTATATGTAATAATTAACGTATTCCTACAAATTTTTTATTCAAATTCATTTAAATTTTCAAAGATTTTCATCGTGTGAAGTAAATATGAGAGCGGGACTATGCAACTCAGTCGTAAGGTATTGTGTTTCAAATTGTACCACTCGAGCTCCGCCGCTCGGCACCTCCCGCAACCATTCCGACGGCCAACTTTGGCACGGCTTTTTCAGAGATTCGCGGTAGTGCAAGGGGTTAATCACATTACACTCGTCCGCTCGCAACGTCTTCGCTCGCCATTCGCGTCTCTTGCTCTACTGACTACCTTCGCCTTTTGTCACACCGGTTCACGCGCTCTCTCTCGCTCTCTCACTCATTCCCTCTCATTCTTTCCTCACTCAGCTTATCATTCGCTCCATTACAAACAATCTAATTACCCATTCGTCCTTTTGAAATCTCTCTCTCTCTCTCTCTCTCTCTCTCTCTCTCTCTCTCTCTAAATCACTACAAGAAGATGGAATTCAGGTGTGAAAAATAAAAGTGAAGCGATTAAAATATTAATAAAAATATATTTAAAACAATTTAAACAACTTTACAACTTAGCAACTTTAACACTCTTTCTACGTTCACAATCAAAACCTTTCTTTCACGTTAGTCAAACACTTTCTGCCTTCATCGTCCAATGCTTTCTGCCACGCGCTCGCATTTTCCCCGTCATATATTCTTCCAAACCCTCGTTTCCTTTCATTCTAATTGTCAACCTTTCTCACTCTACGCATTCGATCACGACCACCCAGAATTTCTCAGTCGCACTGTTTCCTCAAGTTCTCATCTTTCACGCCTTAGAAACATTCGAGCGCAACCATTCTACGTTCAAGCGACAATCGCCTAACTCAAGTACTCTGACCTTTCCAGCCTCGCATCCGCTCGATCACATTATTACAATATCATTCAGCTTCTTTGTCAACCGACAAATCTGCGTGTAGAAGCGATCGGAAAGGCGACTTAAATCGAATACGCGTAACAACTGAACGCGCGAAGCAAGCGTTCAGCCGAATCGACGTAATCGTCATGCCTCCATCGTGGATCGAGGCGGATCAGGTCTCGAGACATCCAATCAAAATCAAAGTGGAACACCTCCGTGAAGTTCGTGGAATTTCGAAGGGGATAGAGAGACAGACCGTTGATTTCCAACAGCTAACGTTATCCTTCTGTCGACGAGTCTCCGATACTCTCTTGGAAACACCGGTGTCGAGGCATAGAGATTACTCTGCTGCATGAAATTAGCCGTTTAGGGGGGAGCGAACCTCTTCGCACGGAAACTTGGCTGCACACGAAAATGCACTGCACGACGCTTCGTAGAAATGATCATTGTAATCTTCTCACTATTCTAAGTGCGCCACGGCTCGCCCTCGTTTTCTCGTCGAATCCCTGTTTATTCTTATTTTCCGCTTAACCCTTTCACTTCGAGCGCCGGATGTATCCGGCATCTATACGAAGCATCTATATATTAGGTTGGGGAAAAAGAAATCCATTATTTTTTCGTTAGATTTTTTCCTTATAGTGTCGGACCTGGCACCAAGCAATTGCTATCTATTTTTATGATTACAAAACTTCCTTAGTAATAGAAAATTGGCATCAAGAGAAGATTGTGAAAATCGAGTTTTTCCGAGGACCAATAGGGATCAGGGCTTTTATGAGAGAGGCATTGTGAAGTTACTATTAAAATGGCAAAAAATTATAAAATAAAACATATATAATGCATATTTAACCAAATCAGATAATCCGAATCATGTTAAATAAAGTCTTAGATGGCTGTCAGTCACCAAATGATAATTCTGTAAATTTTCAAACTCAAAGGGTTAAACAGTCGTATAAGTAAATTTTAATATATCGCTAAACTAATCGAAATGAAATTCAATACGAGTGAATCTTATTAAATATTTTACGCTTGAAAATCTTTGAAGTTAGTATTATTGGACGACTGACTCGCCTCTCGAGCACAAAGGATTAATATATTAATTAATTTGAGTTAACTACATCAAACATTTAATCGTAAAGTCTTGTAAATGTATAAATACTTAAAAATATGTAAACTGTAATTGGTTTAATGTTATTAGAATAACATAGAATAATATAATTTTGCTGTACTTGAATAACATAAATCATGCATTATGTTTTTGAAATCAAACCCAAACAACTCTTTTGTAATTTCCTATCTCACTATACATAAATAAGTAGGAAAAAAGACTTAACCGTAATGTATGCAAATTTTAGTTTAAAATTTGTTGTTCACTGTAATTACAAATTACTTGAGTTTTTATAAATAAAAATTGCTGTACTTTAAGAAGTACTGTAAGTAAAAATTACTGTACTGTAAGAAGTACGATAAATGAAAATTGCTGTACTGCAAGAAGTACTGTAAGCAAAAATTACTTAATACAATTATTTATTTATTGTTTCATTCATACATGCCTGCACGTGAAATTTAAACGTACACAATCGATAGCAAAATGTCTGACACGAATCTCTCTTCTGTAACCGTGCATCGAATCGGAGTAACGTTTATGCTCGCGTTACGTTTACCGTGGACCATTATCAAATTGAAAAAAAAAAAAAAAAAAAGGATGGAAACCGGTAAAATATGAAACGTGTTCGTCCGCGTTTCCCGTTTCTCTGTTCCCCGTTGCGCTCAGCGTGTTTGCGAACTCGCGGTCACGCTGAAAGAACTAAAAGCATGATCTCGCTTTTGCAGGACAGGCGCGCGCGCGTATTCGCGAAGGCAACAGCCGGGTTGTCGAAGTCAACAATCGTTTTGCAAATATATTCCCTTTGGCTTTGTTTTTTCATACACCGAGTTCGATATTTCACCGGGCGAGCATGTGGGAAACCAATTAATCGAATCGTGTAACGACCACTTTCAATTCAAGTTATAGCGATTCGCGCGCGTATTTGTTCGCGTGTTTTCAAATTCCGCCAATTATTTCGTTCTGTTCACGCGTTTGTCGCTCGGCCCGAGTACTCCTCGATCGACGAAGCGTTCCATGTAATAAGGATGTAGACCGTGTTGAATTTACATCGCGGGAATTTGACTTTGAATGTTTTTAACGATTAACATGTTGACCGCCATGTTGATCATATATGACCGGCCACGGTTTCTCCAATGACGATACAGTGGTCGTTGATGACCGAAGCGCTTCAACCACTTACAATTGTAAGAGTTGAATTTAAATTGACAGTTAATGTATTTTGAATATTACCGCTAATTAGAGGATACTTTGAAGTAAAAAGTCCTCCATTCAATAATTAGAAATTTTTATTAAAAAATCGAAAATAGAAGATGAATCTCTATGACAGTTAGTGCATTTTGAACATTACCCTTAATTAGAGGATAATTTGAAGTAAAAAGTGTCCCATTGAACAATTAAACATTTTTATTAAAACATCGAAAATAAAAGATTAATTTGTATGCCAGTTAATGCATTTTGAACATTACCGTTAATTACAGGATACTTTAAAGTAAAACGCCCCCACTGAAAAATTAGAAATTTTTATTAAAATATCGAAAATAAAAGATTAATCTCTATGACAGCTAATGCATTTTAAACACTACCGCTAATTAAAGGATAGTTTGAAGTAAAAATTGCCCCATTGAATAATTAGAAATTTTTATTAAAAAATCGAAAATAGAAGATAAATCTGTATGACAGTTAGTGCATTTTGAATATTACCGCTAATTAGAGGATAGTTTGAAGTAAAAAGTGCCCCATTGAACGATTAGAAATTTTTATCAAAACATAGAAAATAAAAGATGAATCTCTATGACAGTTAATGTATTTTGAATATTACCGCTAATTAGAGGATAGTTTGAAGTTAAAACTGCCCCGTTGGACGATTAGAAATTTTTATTAAAACATCGAAAATAGAAGATGAATCTCTATGACAGTTAATGCATGTTGAACATTACCGCTAATTAGAGGATATTTTGAAGTAAAAGTACCTCATTGCAAAACATGATTTCGGCGTGGCAGTCAAAGGGTTAACCAACCAAATGGGGAGATCCCCCATTCTCTCCTCCGCCACTGATTTTATTTACTTTTATTATTAGTTAGTCTTGAACTAGTGTTGTTCACAGTTCATCAAATGTACTTTCTGCTCTTCCTAAGTACAATTGTTCAATAAATTCAGCACTAGTCCAAGACCAACTAATAACAAAAGTAAACAGCCAGTGCTTTGTCAAGGAAAAAATGGATAGTTCCAACTTCATATACTTTCTGGTAAAACAAACACCAAAACTGTAGCTATTCTTTCAAAATTTCTGTGATTTCATCTGATAAATCAATTAATTTATCTCCAAAACTCTCATTTCTCTTCACTATTCGCAGCACGACAAGAATACAATAACTTTTGTAACCGCCCCCTCGAAATCTCCAGGTTCTTTCAACCAAGTGCTTATCTCTTAAGTTCCTTTGAACACGTTCCCTTCTACACGAGTATTACATGAAACGTCGTTCCGCGAAACCGCGACCAGGAAAGATTTTAATTAAAGTAGGCTGAACCCAGGACGCGGCGTACCGTGAAACAATTAAAGTTACTCATAGAGGGGGCGGAAAAAGAACAAGAAAAAAAAAAGAGGGTCGGTTGTCGGTCGAGAGGCAACGAAAGGCGATCCGTTCGGCGGGTCTGAGCGGTTCAAAGATAAATTTCATAGGCCACCCTGACATTTGAGTTTCGAGCGGGAACGTAAACAGAAAACTTTTCTCTCTGCCCGGGGAACGAAAGTTCCCCGGAAAATCTTACGGCAGGGTGGCCAGGGGAGGGGGGGACGCGGTAAACCGGAAACGATGCGAAAGTAATTAGCCGGGTATTTACGAATTTAACGCCATACTTACGTTCGACGAACGGAAACGAGAGGGACCGAGGAGAAGAAAGGGATGAACTGTACGAAAGAAGTCGTGAGACGTTCTTTTTTTCTGTTCTAGGACGGTTATCGAGTCGCGGCTCGGACAGTTAATTAAGGAAACGAAATAAAAGGAGATATTTCGATTAAAAGGCCCGTCCGAACGTCTGAAGCGTTTTAAAGTGGCTTATCTTCGACCCTTGAGCACGTGAACGAGAGTCGCGATAGGTGTTATTGAAATTCATGCGAGACTCGTGTGGTTTGCTATGAATGAAATGCATTTTGTAGAAAGTGTCTTATAATAATAATAATAATATAATAATTATTAGTAATAATATTATAATAATATAATAAGTATCAGTAATAATATTATAATAATATAACAATTATCAGTAATAATATTATAATAATATAATAATAATAATATAACAATTATCAGTAATAATATTATAATAATATAATAATAATAATATAACAATTATCAGTAATAATATTATAATAATATAATAATAATAATATAACAATTATCAGTAATAATATTATAATAATATAATAATAATAATATAACAATTATCAGTAATAATATTATAATAATATAATAATAATAATATAACAATTATCAGTAATAATATTATAATAATATAATAATTATTAGTAATAATATTATTACTATACTAATAATTATAAAATTAGTATATTTAATTTAAAATTAGTTATAATATTATTATTATATTAATGATTACAAAATTGTTATTATTATTATTATTAATGTGATTGATAACGAAAGTATACAGTAAACAGTAATTTTAAACTTATAAATACCGGCAATATAACTACTTCTAACCCAACTTTGCCATGCAACTCTATGTTTAACTCTCAACTCTTTATACGACTCCACATCTGGGTTTTCTATTTAACACTGTTTCCTTTTCTCTTTCGAGGAAACCCTTATAGCCCTTTATCTCTTCCCACCTCGCGCTCGCTAAGGATTGCCGACCCATCAGTGAATTGTTTGTCGCCAACGGTTCTTTCCGATGGGCCAAGCTTTCGTCTGGTCGACCCACACTTTCACTTTTCCGGTCCTTAAAACTGCGATACTACATTTTACGGTTGTTTATAAATTTATGAAAATGTAGGCGAACTTATAACTGGAGAAATTTGAACAGATTATTTTGTTTATTGTCACCGTTTTGTAAAATGTGATCTCTTTCAATTCTTTGAATAGCTTGATGAAAAGATTTTTTAATTTTCAGCTTTAAAGGTGATTGTATTTTTATTTTACACACAGTCGTTGGAAAATAATTTTCTATGAACCGATGTGTGTAAATAATTTTATAATTTAGTATGTAGTTTGGTATCCTTCAATTAGGTAATTCAGTAATTTATAAGTAAGCTTAAATTGTACTTTACAGTTACAATTTTGTTTATTAGACTATTTTAGAGGAAGTCACGATACAATTAGTTAACTCTGGATATTTATCATTCCTATTATCTGTCTATTTGTTTGTATTTGTTTGTTTCTGACGTATTGTGACAACAATGATTATAAATATGGCTGTTCCCTTAAATATAATAATACTGAACCTTGAGATAATAAGATTGCAGCAATTTCAGTGTAATATAAAAATTTGAAAATTTACAAATCACAAAAGAATCAATGATTGAGTTAGATTCTCACAATTTTATAATGATTAAAATTATCATTATTTATCTATTTAAAATTATCTATTTATCATTTCTCTGCTTATAGTTTGTAATTTTTATTCTCTATTTCTACATTACTATTTTCAATTTCAATATTCAAATTTCATTTTCCGGAATCGGACTGTTAATTTTTTCATTACTGTAATTGGGATTCCTTGAAAGAGTCCGCGAACTGCGTTTAATTAGAAAAATTATCTCGAATCTCAGCAATCTGAACGAGCCTCCAGCAATTTAGACATTCCTCCAGGTACGTAATGGTTAAAACAATCCCCTCTCCGAGCTATCATCATCATTCTACTGGTTTACTAACGTCCTCGATTCTACGTCGGAATTTCAATTAACAAGGTTAATCGAAATAGAAATAGGTCAGTCGAATTCAAAAGCCATTGAATGATTGAAATTTCCACGGCAAACAGGGGTCATAAGATCTTCGTTAAAATTTAATAGTATTACCAATATTTCTTTTGAAAATATATTAAACTGCTGATTATTATTAACGTAGCACTTTTAAATGAATTGTTAACTTAACAAGAGAAATTCGTTTAGAATAAAATTTATCGGACTTAAATTTATTAAGTTCATTAATCAATGTGAGGTATTCGATCTAATAAAATATTCAAGCTTCTATTAATTACTAATTATAATAAAACAGGGGTTGAACACGAGTTGTTATTATTAAATATTTTAAACAAATAGTTTTCTCCTGAATTCATTTATATTGCAGCTATTTTTATTCGAGAATAATTTATTCATGAGCGAGAATTAAACAAAATTAATTAACTCGTTAGAAGCCCACGCGATATGAAGAATCAGTTTAATCAAAATCGTGAATATATGTTATTCCATTAGTTTCGTTAATTAGTGAATAGATAATCAGTGATCCCTTGGTACTTTGATGTTGCATTACTATTTAGACAGACACAATCGTTATGGATATCGCGTATTCAGCGTTTGATCGTGACGTGTAATTTGCATGTAACGTTTGATCAGCAAGTGATGTTCATTCTAATTCCGTGTTCCGTTTTTAGCTGATATTAGAGTTTACCATTGAAATTATAGTCAAAGGGTTGAATTGTCTACATATTATAATTATTGTTACTACTGGATATCTCAAAATTGAAACAAGAGAGATTACAATCACCTTTAGAATTCTTAACACTTTAGCCGACCGAAGAGGTCTCCCATTTTGTCCTCAACAGAACGCTGCAATTGATTCTATTTGCTTTTGTTATTAGTTAGTCTTAAACTAGTACTGTTCATAAATTTTCCAAGATATAATTTTTAATAAATTCAACATCAGCTTAGGACCAACTAATACCAAAAGTAAATAGAATCAATGGCACTGCTTTGTCGGGGAAAAAATGAGAGATCTCCCCATTCGGCCGGCTAAATGTTAAGGTGTGCTTTTGTTATTAGTTAGTCTTGAACTAGTACTGTTCATAAATTTTCCAAAATACAATCTTTAATAAATTCAACATCAGCTTAGGACCAACTAATAACAAAAGTAAATAGAATCAACGGCAGTGCTTTATGAAGGAAAAAATGGGAGATCTCCCCATTCGGTTGGCTAAGTGTTAAAGTGTGCTTTTGTTATTAGTTAGTCTTGAACTGGTATTGTTCATAAATTTTCCGAAATACAACCTTTAATAAATTCAACATCAGCTTAGGACCAACTAATAACAAAAGTAAATAGAATCAACGGCACTATTTTGTCAAGGAAAACATGGGAAATCACCCCATTCGATCGGCTAAGTGTAAAGGTGTGCTTTTCCTATTAGTTAGTCTTGAACTAGTACTGTTCATAAATTTTCCAAGATACAATTTTTAATAAATTCAACATCAGCTTAGGACCAACTAATAACAAAAGTAAATAGAATCAATGGCACTATTTTGTCGAAGAAGAAATGGAAGATTTCCCTATTCGGTCGACTAAGTGTTAAAGTGTGCTTTTGTTATTAGTTAGTCTTGAACTAATACTGTTTATAAATTTTCAAAAATACAATTTTTAATAAATTCAACATCAGCTTAGGATCAACTGATAACAAAAGTAAATGGAATCAATGGCACTGCTTTGTCGAGGACAAAATGGGAGATCTCCCCATTCGGTCGGCTAAATGTTAAGGTGTGCTGTTGCTATTAGTTAGTCTTGAACTAGTACTGTACATAATTTTTCCAAAATACAATTTTTAATAAATTCGACATCAGCTTAGGACCAACTAATACCAAAAGTAAATAGAATCAATGGCACTGCTTTGTCAAGGAAAAA
>JAOPTO010001560.1:0-43487 GCA_033822845.1 Tetrapedia diversipes | reverse complement strand
GTGCATGTTTTGTGATTTTTCATATGTATAGTTCTTCTGTATTTTGTAAATAAAACCATCACGGTTAATAGTAAATGTTGAGAACAATTAGCGTGAACGGTTGGTATGAATGTGGTGTATGAAAGTATGTTGGTAAGAATGAGTGTGTTCTGAATGATTGCTGTATGGTGTGATCGTCACTTTGTGTTTTGAAATCTGAGAGAGAAAGTAAGTGAGAAAGAAAAAACGAAAGTAAAATTATAATTGCATAAAATCAAGATAAAAGGTAAGAACGAAACGTTATTGTGATTATTAATTAAATCCAGGTTATTGTTATTATTAAATATTAAAATCTAAAAGGCTTTCATTTCTTCATTAAAACTAAAAATATTTTCCCTGACAGTATTATAATATTTCAAAGATTCACAACGTTTCTGTGAAGTGTGCCAATATTTACAATAGCGGACAAAAGTTTAAAACGGCAGGACAATGTAGAACATAATTTCATAGTATGCAAATGTTGTTCTTGTACTTATTTTTATCGTCATTATTGTAGAACATTATTTATTAATTAGCATAGAATACGAATTTAATATTATAATTTTGTATATGCAAATATTGTTTTTATACTTATTTTTATTGATATTATGGTGGAATACTATTTATCGATTAGCATAGAATACGAATTTAATATTACAATCTTGAATATGCAAATATTGTTTTCATACTTATTTTTATTGACATTATGGTACAATACTATTTATCGATTAGCATAGAATACGAATTTAATATTACAATCTTGAATATGTACGAATTTTATTTATCGTGTTATTACTTATTAATTAATTAATTCGATTTCTTATACTTATTTTTATTGTCATTGTGGTAGAACACTATTTATTAATTAGCATAGAATACAAATTTTATTTATCGTACCATTTCTTATTAATTAATCAATTTGATTTCTTTGACCCTTTGGTCTTAAACTTTTGTCCGCTACTGTATGTTCGGCACTGTATACGATCAGCGTCCAATATTCCAGTCGTTTTCACGAAAGGAGGCCTTAGAATTATAGTACGTGCACGAAACTACGATTCAATTAGCGTTACCTGGTCAGGGCACGATCAGACAATCCAATTTCTGGTTCAATCCGAGTTCCAACTTTATCATTTCCTACTTACCAGCGATTTCATTCAATCCCTTCTCCCTCGTCTTCTTTCAACCCGATTTTCCGTCCCGCGAACAGGTCACCTTTAGCGAGCCACGCGATATCCGGTCGTGGTTTATTGGACAATAAATGTTTGAGCACATAAACGAAATGCGATGCTGCGTCCCGGCAAGTTATTAAGGAAACGTGCGACTAGGAACGGCGCAATGGCGTCCTTCTGCCGTTTTCCGTGGTGATTTTCCGGAACCCAGGACCGTATCTATGCGTACCAGATATGTTCAACAACAGTTGGTGCAATTGTACTGTTATGCAGAAGGGAAGGTTGGAAACAACACTTAAATAAACTTAAACACTCCCTTGGCACTTTACCGAGGTTTTTATTGTATAGACCGAAATTACAGACAAAGTAACTCTTGGATACCAATTATTGAATTGATCCTACCTTATCTATTCTGTGACTTGTCTGCGTCGAGAGATGATGATTAATTTAAAGAAAGTAATAGAGATGTATAGTATAACAGTATCAACGATGACTATAATCACCCAACGGCTGACGTTTGCTACATATGTACTGTTATTCAGGAGAGAAGGTCGGAAACAACATTTAAATAAACTTAAACACTCCCTTGGCACTTCACTAAGGTTTTTATTGTATAGACCGAAATTACAGACAAGGTAACTCTTGGACACCAATTATTGAATTGATCCTACGTTATCTATTCTGTGACTTGTCTGCATTGGCAGACGATGATTAATTTAAAGAAAGTAATAGAGATGCATAATATAACAGTACGTTTTTAACTTCATTGGTGATAGTTTCAACCATACTTAATCTATTTCATCTGAAACAGCATTTTATTGCGTTATTCAACCTTATACTGTATTATTTTGAGGTATACCTCGTGGTATTACATTGTGTATTTGTTTCTTTGTTTTTTTGTGTTCGATACCGCGCAATCCTTCTGCGGTTTCCCAGGATGATTTTCCGGAACCCAGGACTGTATCTATGGGTACCAGATACGTTTCACAACAGTTGGTGCAATTGTACGTTTTTAACTTTATTAGTGATGTTAGTTTCAGTCGCACTTGTAATCTATTTCATCTTAAACAGCATTTTATTGCGTTTTTCAACCTTATACTATTGTTTTGCGTTCCACAGTGCAGTGTCGCATTATTTCTTTATTTCTTAGTGTTTTGTACCGTGCAATGGCGTCCTTCTGCCGTTTTCCAGGATAATTTTCCGGAACCCAGGACTGTATCTATGCGTACCAGATACATTCCACAACAGTTAGTGCAATTGTACATTTTTAACTTCATTGGTGATAGTTTCAACCACACTTGTAATCTATTTCATCTTAAACAGCATTTTATTGCGTTATTCAACCTTATACTGTATTATTTTCAGGTATACCTTGTAGTATTACATTGTTTATTTGTTTTTTGTGCTTTGTACCGTGCAATGGCATCCTTCTGTCGTTTTCCAGGATAATTTTCCGGAATCCAGGACCATATATATGTAGAATACAATTAGTGGTTAGAAAATTTTGTTCGAAAGTTTCGGTTGAAAGTGAACCAGACAGCTTGTACAGCCCTGCGAGCGTAAACGTGTTGGTGTACACACTTACCCAGCTTTCTTACAACTAGTAATCTAGGGAGCAAAATAACCCCGCAAAATAGGCGGTCACCTTTCATACACCGTGTGCCCTATACGGTGGTATAGAATTCCCAAGAAGTAGCGGCGACGATTCGTGTGTCTGTTCGGGGTTAAACTTGTGAGTTTTACAGCTTGGAATCGGCGAAACGGATTTTTCACGTCTGAAGTAGACCACGGTAACCAAGCAATTTTCAGGGGGGTAAAAGAACGTATCAGGGACGACAGCTTGCTTGAAAGAAGAAATTGTACTTAATGGAAGTAGAAGTAGAATTCGAATTTGGAATTGGAAATTTTGAAATTAAGTTATGCTGATCAGAAAATTTTTTCATTTTATTTTTAGGTAACAGAATTATGAAGGTGTAATTAATAGAATGGGTTTTATTTTGGAATTAATTTATGCTGGTCGAATAAATTTCTTCGTTTCATTTTTAGATAACAGAATTATGAAGGTGTAATTAATAAGATGGCAGTATAGGTTTTACTTTGGAATTAAGTTATGCAGGTCTTTAAATTTCTTCGTTTCATTTTTAGGTAACAGAATTATGGAGGTAGAATTAATAAGATAATAGTATAGAAAACTGTATTTTTGTATTTAGTATAGAAAACTGTATTTTATAGTATTAATTATTTAGCGTATTAATTAGATTATTGTTTTCTTCGACCTTTTGGTCTTAAACTTTTGTCCACTGCTGTACGTATTGTACAAATATTGTTTTATCTATTGATTTTTATCGTCATTACGGTAAAACACTATTTATTGATTAGCATAGAATACGAATTTAATATTATAATTTTGTATATGCAAATATTGTTTTTATACTTATTTTTATTGTCATTATGCTAGAACACTATTTATTAATTAGCATAGAATACGAATTTAATATTATAATTTTGTATATGCAAATATTGTTTTTATACTTATTGTTATTATCATTATGCTAGAACACTATCTATTGATTAGCATAGAATACGAATTTAATATTATAATTTTGTATATGCAAATATTGTTTTTATACTTATTTTTATTGTCATTATGCTAGAACACTATTTATTAATTAGCATAGAATACGAATTTAATATTATAATTTTGTATATGCAAATATTGTTTTTATACTTATTTTTATTGTCATTATTCTAGAACACTATTTATTGATTAGCATATAATACAAATACTTATTTATCGTGCTATTTCTTATTTAAATTTAATTTAATTATTTAATTAAATTGTTTTCTTTGACCCTTCAATCTTAAATTTTTATTCACTACTGTAGAAACCCTGTAACGATTCACAGAAACTTCACACCTTCGATGAAACTGACAGCGAAAAAAATTGCGAACGAAATAAATTTATTTTCGATGAACCATTTTATAAGCGTCGGCGATTATAACGAGAATCCTCGAAATGGCAACCGTAGCGAGCACAAAGTGTCCACTTTTACTGGCGTTGGCAAGAGTTAAAATTAATTAGCAAACCTAGCAATTATTTCGAACGCAATTACTTTTCGTTGAACGACTCTTCCCCGCGTTGGAACATCAGAAGCGCCGATAAAAATGGCGATCAAAGGGGTTGTTAACGGATTTCCGATGTGATCGTCACGCGTTACCGGAACGTCCCTCTTATGAAACGGTATCGTTGGGAAATACAGAGCGTTGAAAACGGGATGGAAACAGCGGGATCAACGTAAACGATGACATTGTTGTCGACTTTCGCACATGGACAGCGATGTCTGTAAATAAAAAACCGCGTGTTCCAGCAGCGGCTCGAATTGATTGCCGTTTTGACGTTCGCAACGAGGCACGAGCGTTTCGCGAAACTTGTTTGGCGATTCGATATCAGCACGGAAAAATTGCGACACGGGTATTAATGAAACAAGAATGGGCTCGTCGAAAAAACAAAAAAAGCGAAAGAAAAAAATATTCCGCCGGAATTTTCGGTGAAAATCACCATCCGTTCACGGTATTATGCGATGTAGAACGTTATGAAGGCAATTAAATTAATTGCGCTAACTAATTATCGCTTATGTATCTCATTCGACTACTATTTTATTCGATACGAGAGGTAAAATACGAATTGCATAATGCGCGGATACATATATTATAGAAAAATGGTTCTTAAGGTTATTTGTTATTATTAATATGAATAATGGCAAAAATATACAGTATACAGTAAATTTTAATTCAACTCTGCCAAGCGACTTTATGTTTAATCCTCACCTTGGTTTTCTATTCAACACTGGTCTCTTTACTGTTTCTAGAAAAAAGAGAAAAGAAAAATCTGTTAAAACAGGTGATAATAAAGTTAACTGCAAATCCTTATGTCAAAATCGTCTTTCGTTCGTACAATACGGTTGCTATTTTACTAAAAACTCGCTATGCCCTTTTCCTCATGCTTTTATGGGCGCATCCCCACTTTGCACTTTCCCGAAAAACAAACAAGTGTTAGCGGCCGTGACCGAGCCTCGCGCGTACTCGGTCCCAACCCTTATTGGGGACCTCTGGTTTATGGGGGCCCTAATGACCACTTTGGCCATCGTCACCCTTGATTATCTGGTTCCTCTTACAAACAGAAATAAATGTACAAGAAATGTCCGTAAATCTAGTGTTGAAAAATTAAATCGACAGAATACCCCGTTGAAACATCTTGATGTTTCACGTCGAAATTAACTTTGACAAGTCTCCAAGCAAAACAGCTTGGCGTTTCGCTCATAAAGCTTTGAAAGTTGCGCGCGTGGCGCGAAAGCGTGTTGCTAATTTCACAACATGGCCGTCCCGATTCGGGATCGTTAACGAGGCGGAGAATGCGGATCGTTAAACGAAGATCTTCGTAATTAGAGTGAAGGTCTAATTTTGCTGCGAGGAAAAAAGAAAAAAGCACGGAAAAGGGGCTAGGCTGTCGGAAAAATGAGCAAAGAGCGCTTTAAAGAGCCCGTCAAATCCTCTCACTCTCGTTACGCGATATTCGTTAATTACTCGAGCGCTAAAGGAAGGTGAATGACGAGACGCGTCGATCGTGTTCGTTTTCGTCGAGCTGGTCGATTTCCACCTTTTTGCCATCTCGAAAGTTTTCTCTTTTAAACTGAACCTTCAACTGAAAGGAACATCGCTTCTTTTCACTTTCCATTTTACCTACTTGATTCGATCGCGCTGTTTGAAAAGTTTCAACCGATTTACTGCAGAAATCTCGAAGACGTTACGCTATTTAGAGGGCTAGAATTTCTTTTATTTATTTCGAAGGAACTGAGAAAAAACAGATACGGGGTATGTATCGATAAAGGAAGAAATAACTACAGACAGAATTTTTTTTTTTTAATTTATTCATATGCAGCTATTTAGAAGGCTAGAATTTCTTTTATTTATTTCGAAGAAACTGAGAAAAAACAGATACGGGGTATGTATCGATAAAGGAAGAAATAATTATGTTCAGAATTTTTTTTCTTTTTAATTTATTCATATACAGCTATTTAGAAGGCTAGAATTTCTTTTATTTATTTCAAAGAAACTGAGGAAAAACAGATACGGGGTATGTATCGATAAAGGAAGAAATAATTATATTCAGAATTTTTTTTTAATTTATTCATATACAGCTATTTAGAAAGCTAGAATTTCTTTTATTTATTTCAAAGAAACTGAGAAAAAACAGATCCGGGGTATGTATCGATAAAGGACAATATAATTATACTCAGAATTTTTTAAGGAATGTATGAGGAATCGCAGAATAATGGGACTTCTTAATTGGTTTAACAATTGACAACAACTTTTGTGGACGATTTAAATAATTTTCGAGAAAACAGAGGATCCGTAGAGTTGGCTTTCTGACTTTGCCGCGGGGCAAGAAGTTGAGATTTGGTTCAGTTTGACGTTTGAATTGTACAGGAAGCCCGATCGGTGATTGGTAACGTTTTACGCGAACAATCGTGGGAATTAAATTTTTACGATTCAATTCAGAGCCGTAGAAATGCTTGACGATACAGACGTCAACTGTGACGTCGGAGCAAACGATCGAATTGGCTACGTAACAGAATATTTTACTTTATTTTATTTTATTTCATTTATAAACGGACCGAATCCCTTTATATAGTATGTATACAAAGAAAAAGAAAATGAATAGGAATTGATTAGGAATTGTTTTCTATTCATTTTACTCACCTTGTCTCTTTATTGTTATTGTTTCCTTAAAAACTCATACTATTTCAAACGTATTCGCAAGAATTCTTGTATTCTATCGATAAAACTTGTAATACTTCTAAGCATGTTGTATTTTTCAAGAATTTAAATTTCACCATTTTCCAGGTGCATAATAATAATAATAATAATAAAAAAAACATGTTCGATTGAAAATTATAATTTACTGTGAGATACTTACTGTGATATAAATATGTACCTGCAAATGTTTGAAAATTTTCCATTTTAAAGATTTCCTCGTATTCTTTTATTCGATCAATGAATTTCTATTTCCTAAAACTTGCAATACTTCTAAACATGTTATATTTTTTAAGAGTTTGAGTTCCACCATTTTCCAGGTGCATAATAATAATAATAATAATAAAAGAAACATACTCAATTGAAAATTAAAAAGTATAATTAATTGTGAGATACTTACTGCGATGTAGATATGTACCTGCAAATGTTTGAAAATTTATACTAATTTAAAGGTTTCCTCGTATTCTCTTATTCGATCAATGAATTTCTATTTCTTAAAACTTGCAATTATTCTAATCATGTTATATTTTTTAAGAGTTTGAATTTCACCATTTTTCAGGTGCATAATAATAATAATAATAATAATAATAATAATAAAAGAAACATATACGATTAAAAATTAAAAAGTATAATTTACTGTGAGATACTTGCTGCTATGTAGATATGTACCTGCAAATGTTTGAAAATTCATGTTGGCGCTGAAACACCGTGGAAAGAATTATAAATGATAACCGGAGTAATAGTGGCCGGTTCCTATGGGAGGTACGAGTAATAACAGAGCCGCATAACTTTAATACGGGAATGTAGTTTTACATCTTGCGAGATGAAAATTTAAACGGTTAAAATAATTCCGCTATCCCGGGGGATATGAAGTTCGTTATCCGTGAATTTCAGCCGGCGGTGCCGAGATATCAGTCGAAAAGGCTCTTTTATATCGCAATTTCGCTCATTATTGGAGTAATTCCGTCGCTACAGCCGCGAAAAAAGGGGCGGACACGTCGGATATGTCCGCGGCAACGTGAAAATTATGAAGTAGTCACGGTCACATTCTCAAATTGCCGTTATCGTTACCGTTACCGTTGCACGAAAGGATTCCGCGCGCGGAAACTTTACTTTGCTATTCAAATACCGGCTGAAATTATTAACACTAACAAGTGCTGTTTTTTTTTCTTTTTTCTTTCTTTTCTTTTTTATTTTAGCATTTGAAACCCCCATATGCGGTTTATCTCTGCTGTACAATTATTTACAACGATCAAACAAGTACTGTTAATTGCTAATTACTAATGGTTTTAATAAGTTTTGTAATTAGTTGCTTGGTGAATTGAAATTGAAATTGTTGAACGATTGATTATTCCCGAGGTTATCAATTTTTCGAAGGATTACAATTTATTTTTGATAATAATGGTGAGTGGGTAGATAGCATTCGCGAACGATTTTAGGTTATTTTTGCATACTTCAAGATATCAGAATCGCATAGAAATTCGTTGCAGTAGAAATAAAATAATGAGGTTAAATTTTATTATTAATAGCTAGTAATATTATTACTAAATTTCGTTGTCAGCTTAGTAATCTTTTATAATCTTGTTTAATGCATTCTGCATATATCTTTGTAAATCAATGGGTTTGTAGCCAGTGAATAAATAAATAAATAAATGAATAAACAATAATTACGACGATATGGCTCTGTAATAACCCCCGTAAGCCCCATAAACCCTGTGAGTAAATGCGTGAGAATAATAAATATAATTTATTCATACAATTATTAACACTGAAAACACGATGAAATATAACATAAAAATATTAAACACACTGAAAATCTTTCTGCGACACACTCTCACATTTTCTCTCTCTCTCTCTCTCTCTCTCTCTCTATTTTCATATCAATATTACTCGTTACCAAGATTGCTGTTATCACACACTGACTATCTTTTTTATCGCTGCTCTCTCAATCGGTACCATGTATTTATAAATCACATAAATCATACTTCGCTACACTCATTCCACAATATGAACCTTAATGTACACTCATACGTTTATTATACGCACTCGCAATACTCACGCTTCCATACTAATATTTTTTCTCATATCCCACCCTCTATGATAATCACACATAATAAGCTCATAAATATCATTTGAATTGGGTATAAAATATTTTCAATATTTCCAGAACCAAATGGAAATAATTAGTTTACCTGCTTTAGAGCTCTTTCTCACTCTTTCTCATATCCCACTCTCTATGATAACCACACATAATAAGCTCGTAAATATCATTTGAATTGGGTCTAAAATATTTTCAATATTTCCACAACCAAATGGAAATAATTAGTTTACCTACTTTAGAGTTCTTTCTCACTCTCTCTCATATCTCACCCTCTATGATAATTTCACCACACTAGGAAATAATTACGTAAATTAAATATCAAGCAAAAATTCCTTTTTAGGGTTCTATCTAAAATAAGCGGTTCAATTATCTTTCGTGTGCTTATATTCACATAGGCTTAACGAAAGCTTAAAAATGATTCCAAAACGAAAAGCTCATAAATACTATTTTAATTAGGTATAAAATATTTTCAATGTTTCCACAACCAAATGGAAATAATTAGTTTACTTGTTTTAGAGTTCTTTCTCATTCTTCCTCATATATCACCCTCTATGATAATCACACACCCTATGATTCCACCACACTAGGAAACAATTACATAAATTAAATGTCAAGCAAAAATTCCTTTTTAGTGTTCTATCTAAAATAAGCGGTTCAATTATCTTTCGCGTGCTTATGTTCACGTACACTTAACGAAAGGTTAAAAATGATTCCAAAACGAAAAGCTCATAAATACCATTTTAATTAGGTATAAAATATTTTCAATGTTTCCACAACCAAATGGAAATAATTAGTTCACCTGTTTTAGAGTTCTTTCTCACTCTCTCTCATACCCCATACTCTACGATAACCATTCAACCACAAAACCCCAACCCTCGCGTTCTATTTCACCCTAAATCACGGTCGCCAATAGCTGCCCCCGCGCGAGAGCGAACAGCGTTACAGCTCGTTTTCCCGAGCGAGCAAAGCTAAACAATTACTTGATTAACCCCATGCATTTCGTCGTTGCCCAATAATTCCCCAGGGATAGCGGAACGAACCACGGTAATTCTTGTCCCTTAACACCTTCCCCGGCTGGCAGTTTCCCCTGGCGCCATCCTTTCCTTCGCCACGGCTGGAAATATATATCCACGGCCGTTCTTAGCGGATCCTCCACTCAATTCCGATAAATATACATGCATACACGTAGCCGGTGTACACGTACACAGACGTGGCAATGCCGTGGCTGCCAATAGCAAATAAATAGCCGATATACCCTGGATAGGGGCGGCCAGGAGGGGCGGAGGGAGGACGGTGGGACATTACGGGCGTCCTTTCATTGAGGGGTCGCGTTGAGGGGTGGAACGAGGGGGTCGGCGAGATTTAGAGAGGTTTAATTTTCCAAAAAGCTGGATTTGCGGCCGAAGCGACGCCCGTGTCGTCGATTTATCGCCCGGGACGCAGTGCTGGAAAAATTCCGTAGGACCGATAAACGCTACAGTCGAGCTCGTCCCTTTTTCCTTTTACCCCTATCCACCATTTTCTTTCGAACCTTCGCGATCTTGCCTCGGGGGTAGGGGGAAACGGATAAGGGAAAATCGGACGTTTGTTCGTTAACCGATCTTGAGAGCAGTGTCTTCTTAACATTTGGCCAACCGAATGAGATCTACCATTGTTCCCGCAACAAAGACGCTGCGATTGATTCTATTTACTTTAATTATTAGTTTAGTTTTCAATTAATGTTGTTCGCAGTTCGTCAAATGTATTAATATATGTGAATATTAATCATAAAATTAACTGTCATCCTGAAATTCTACTTTTTAACACTTAGCCAACCGAATGAGGTCTCCCATTGTTTCCACAACAAGGGCCCTGTCATTGATTTTATTTAATTTTGTTATTAGTTTAGTTTTGAACTAGTGTTGTTCATAGTTCGTCAAATACATTACCATAATTGAATATTAATCATAAAATTGACTGTCATCCTGAAATTCTACTTCTTAACACTTAACTAACTGAATGAGGTCTCCCATTGTTTCCACAACAAGGGCCCTGTCATTGATTTTATTTAATTTTGTTATTAGTTTAGTTTTGAACTAGTGTTGTTCATAGTTCGTCAAATACATTACCATAATTGAATATTAATCATAAAATTGACTGTCATCCTGAAATTCTACTTCTTAACACTTAACTAACTGAATGAGGTCTCCCATTGTTTCCACAACAAGGGCCCTGTCATTGATTTTATTTAATTTTGTTTTTAGTTTAGTTTTGAACTAGTGTTGTTCACAGTTCGTCAAATACATTAACATAATTGAATATTAATCATCAAATTGCTTGTCATCCCGAAATTCTACTTCTCAGCACTTGGCCAACCGAATGAGATCTCCCATTGTTTCCACAACAAGGGCCCTGTCATTGATTTTATTTAATTTTGTTTTTAGTTTAGTTTTGAACTAGTGTTGTTCACAGTTCGTCAAATACATTAACATAATTGAATATTAATCATCAAGTTGCTTGTCATCCTGAAATTCTACTTCTCAGCACTTGGTCAACCGAATGAGTTCTCCCATTGTTTCCACAACAAAGGCCCTGTCATTGATTTTATTTAATTTTGTTTTTAGTTTAGTTTTGAACTAGTGTTGTTCGCAGTTCGTCAAATACATTACCATAATTGAATATTAATCATAAAATTGCTAGTCATCCCGAAATTCTACTTCTTAACACTTGGCCAAGGCAATATTTACCCAAGATGTCAAGCAAATCTCTATAAAAATCCTATTCATCGAGCTGCGTATACAAATCCACGAATTCCCATAAAAAAAATCCGCCGTCCAACTGCAACCTTTCATCGTTCAACCCCTCCAAGGAAACGATCAGTATCCCCGTAATCGAGCACGCGGCGCCAACCTGAACGTCACAAAGTGTCTGGCAAATTTGTCGCAACCTCGCAACCCTAACGCGTCGAGGAAAATGACCGAGGTGAATTAAAGGTGCAGAAGAAAGGTCGTTTGTCGTTGCTCGCCCGTTCACCCCTTCGTGCGGCATTATCCGTGCGGAGATTCGCAGTAACCGAGGGACGAAACTTGGAGTAAGGGTATCGACGGGGCGGAAGAGCCAGTTGCGAGCGGAATTAACCGGTAAGATAAACTTCCGGCCCGTAAATTTCCGGTGGCGATGTTGCCGATCGAATTAGAAAGCCGTCTTTGGCAAGGGAGTAGGGAGGGGGGGGGGCGTTTCTGCAGGTCTGCCCTCCACGACAGGGCGAACAGAACGACCATTAAACTTCACTCTTGTCGTGCGGAATAAATCCGGAAGTGATCGTTTATTACTGCGTTGCACCCCCGTTGCGAGGAAAAAAAAGAAACAATGGAGGCACGCAGGATTACGGTCGCGTAATGAACGGCTGGCATCCTCTTTCGTTATCTACTCTTCTAGTCTCGATTTCGGTACATCTGTGGGGACTTACCACCAGAACGACCAACAGTTAACCGTTCGAGTGCGGCGAAGCGCTATCGCGTTTTTCTTGTGTTTTGCCAAAAATGCGATCGCGCTGTTGTCTGTTACCATAATGAAAGCGGATCGTGTTCATATTAATTTCAATTTGTATTAATATCATTTAATTATGGTCCTTGATAATATAAAGATTAAAAATTATTTCAATTTTTTTAACACTTTACCGACCGGAAGCTTATTAACACATTGTATGCCGGCCCCGCGAAAACGCGGGTTTGGAAGTCTGTTGCTTTAGCGCCGGGTTTGCGATAATACAACATTCTTTTGTTTGGCGATTTGTTTGTTTCTATTTTTCGTTATCGTTAAATTGCATATAATGAATATGCAAACCAATTTTAGTGTTTTACAATAATGTATAAAATTTTAAATATTTTCTTCACCTACAGTTTTAAATGCCTCAGATGCCACCGGCATACAATGTGTTAATCGGCTTTTTATATGCTTCAGTTTGTAAGCTTTTTAATGTTCCCTTACGCGAAGGTGACTATTTTGAGCAAAATCGTATATATATATACTGTAAAGGGATATTACACTATTAATTATTCAAAGGAAATCATTGTGTCCGATTCATTACTGATCTATCCCCTGCGAAGTGAGTGAACTGGTCAGGAATAAATTGATCGGTAAAGTGTTTTAAGATAAGCGTTACACTGATAATTACGAAACACACCGTGTCAAATTCTACTTTATCTGAAAATGACTATTAAGTGTACAAGTTAATTTTAGTCTTTCATTTTTCGACGATGAAAAAGGTTATTTACAATTTGAATACCGTAACGGTATTTTTGGAATCTTATAGTGTAGACATCTAACTTTCCAAAACGTTAGGAGACTGCTCAATTCGGTTAACATGACCTGGGTGTACAACAATTTAACTCTTTGAGGCATAGGATTTCAGAAAATAAATAGACCCATGTTGCACAGAAATTTTGTTGCGTTTTAAATTAAACAAAACTGTTATATTTATATTAACGATTATATTAGACTACAGTGATTTGAATATTTTTTTCTTTTGTAATTTTGCTATTTTCATTTAGCTATATTTATACAGAAATATTAACACTTAGCCGACCGAATCGGGAGATCTTCCATTTTGTCCTTAACAGAGCGATGCAATTAATTCTGTTTGCTTCTGTTATTAGTTAGTCTTGAACTACTACTGTTCATAAATTTTTTTAAATAAAATTTTTAATAAATTCAACAACAGCTTAGGACCAACTAATAACAAAAGTAAATAGAATCAATGCTTTTCCTTGACTGCTTTGTTATTAGTTTAAACTAAAAACAAAAAACTAATACTTAACTTAAACTAAACTAATAACAAAAGTAAGATCTCAAAGATGGAAATGAAATAATTTTATTTGCTGAAATTAATAATTAGAGGAGTAACGTTTGATCAATTAGTTAAATAACGCTTCATCGTCAAGATTATATAATTTTAATGAACTGTTTCCTACATCAATGCTGTATTTTGTAAAAGCTGCATCATGTTTATTTTCTTTCACAGAAGAATATCGTTTTTCCCTGCGGAGCGAGTGTACGAAAATATTTTTGTTTTTACTCGACTTAGAAAAGAATCTTTTCGAGCGGTGCTGTTTTCTTTGTTTTGTCAAAAAATGTACCGTTCCTTTCATAAGAAAGTTTCTATGGTGAACTGTGTTTTTTGTCCCTCTTCCCTTGGTTCGTTTATTTACGCGAAGCCGTTGCGCGTGAAAAATATCGTCCCTTTGGTGCGTCTCTCGAATGCAACTCCCAGCTGAATCAACTTCAGAAAGTACGTTAACCGTGTTAAGAACTCGATTAACAATGCTCAGAGTGGATTGAACTTCTTAAGTGAAACGCGTGTCACATATTGTAACGTGAAATTCGTAAGATTTAGGGTTACAAATAAATTAAATAGAAATTAAAAAAGCTTTTACATTGTAACTACTCCTTTTCATTTATGAATTTCTCTCCAGCTTACTTTATCAACTATTTTAATTAGAATATGCAATTTATTGCTATTACCATTATTATATCTTTATTGGTATTTAAATATGAAAATAATCTATTTTAATTAGAATATGCAATTTATTATTATTACCATTATTATATTTGTATTGGCATTTAAATATCAAAATAATCTATTTTAATTAGAATATGCAATTTATTATTATTACCATTATTATATTTGTATTGGTATTTAAATATGAAAATAATCTATTTTAATTAGAATATGCAATTTATTTTTATTACCATTATTATATTTGTATTGGTATTTAAATATGAAAATAATCTATTTTAATTAGAATATGCAATTTATTTTTATTACCATTATTATATTTGTATTGGTATTTAAATATGAAAATAATCTATTTTAATTAGAATATGCAATTTATTTTTATTACCATTATTATATTTGTATTGGTATTTAAATATGAAAATAATCTATTTTAATTAGAATATGCAATTTATTTTTATTACCATTATTATATTTGTATTGGTATTTAAATATGAAAATAATCTATTTTAATTAGAATATGCAATTTATTGCTACTACCATTATTATATCTTTATTGGTATTTGAATATGAAAATAATCTATTTTAATTAGAATATGCAATTTATTGCTACTACCATTATTATATCTTTATTGGCATTTAAATATGAAAATAATCGTAAACGAAAAGAAAGTATAAAGGATCATTTAACGATAACATTAATATAATTATACATTAATAATTTTAATTATTTATTTACTATTATTACTTTACTATTAATTAAATAATAATTAATATAATCTTATATTAATGAATAAAATATAATATAATTTACAGTAACAGTTGTATTATAAATATTATTAACTGTTCGTAGTATAATTCGGCTTATTTCTTTATAAATCTCTGTGAATCTTTGTGCCCGAAAAAATGATACACCCTTGTACGAATGTAACGTTACACGACAAAGTTTAACGTGATATCACATCGAAAAAGTGAAAACAAGAACCAATCCGTTTAATTACAATTACCATTTTAGCAGTGCAATCACAATTATAGTCGTCTCGTCCCGAGAATGCATTTCTCGAACGCGTGCAACGAGAGTAACAAGAATCCTGCGATAAGGGTTGAAGGAGATAAACAGAGAGGGTGGATAGAGGGAACGGGGATAAAGCAGGGTAAAAAAGATATCTAGAAAATTGGACTTGGTTTTCCGAAGGATAGGGAAGAAAGAGGAGACACGAACCGTCGACGGTAAGGACGATCCCAGGGCGAATTGGAGTCACGGTTATCTGATCTGAACACTCGTATAAATCCACGCAATCAAAAGATGACCATCTAAACAGTCCTGGATCCAGTAGGAAGGCGTTTCGAATGGCCGAGGAAACTATCGGCTGAATCCCTTTACCGGCCGCTACGATTTCGCGAATTGCTCTGGAATATTTTATCGCAGGACCTTGCTGAAAAAACAGCTTGCGAATACAATGGAGCATGCCTCTGTAGCACGGTAGTTAACCCTAGAATTCCTCGAACGTACCGATTGAAAAACCTTAAATTAGAATCATTTCCCGTTCATAAAAGATTCTGTTAAAATTATTTATTGTTTGATAGACATTTAAGTTTCTTATTAAAAAATTCCCGTTGCTGTGTGTAAAAAAATCAATAAGCATAACAGATATATAAGTGACGCCGTCTCTTCAAAAAATAACAATCACTACTTGTTTTTTAGACTAGATTTCACTACTTAACCCTAGAACTCTTGAGCTTCGATCTCTGTTACGCGAACTTCTAAGGGGGGAGGTTCCTTAAACCCATATTTCCTTTTATACATTTATCCTGAAAAAAGTTGTTTTCTGGAAAATTTTTTGCAAAGTTAAGACAACATATAAGTACCTAGGCTTGCTACTTTTTGAAATTTCGATGTAGTATACCTATCTCTACGAAACCCGTCAAATTGACGGGCTAGCTTATTTCATAAACAATCCTTATACGTTTGCTTTGTTCGTCAAATCGTT
The DNA here is from genome assembly GCA_033822845.1 of Tetrapedia diversipes. Classification (NCBI taxonomy): domain Eukaryota; kingdom Metazoa; phylum Arthropoda; class Insecta; order Hymenoptera; family Apidae; genus Tetrapedia; species Tetrapedia diversipes. Next base: position 26,900 of record JAOPTO010001560.1, on the reverse strand, counting down.
CATCCAATAATAAATATAAGAATGAAAGTAAAGTCTTTACTTTCTCCTCTTCCAATTCGTTATCTCAATCTCGTCTCAATAATATAAACTGAAACGAAATTCTGAGATTCATATGGTTCGACAGAAAACCAACGATCCGAAAGATTATAAGTAAATAAATTTGCGCTGATATTTGAAATATGGAACAAATGTGTAAGTAATAGCCAGGCTTGTTATTAATGATTTATTTAAACGTGAAACCTAATATTGTTCAATTCAAATTTAATTCGAATAAATCGAGTTTTTAAAGAAAATACGTGTTTTCGTTTACCCGTCAAACTGACGGGTGCTCGTAGAGATAGGTATATAAGAAACGCCCGTAAACCTAGTGTTAAGTCTATTACGCTTTTAGGTTTAAATTTAAGTTCTACGTTTCATAAATGTAGGAAACAATTAATAAAAGATTATATATTTTAAAATAGTACAAAAGAGAGTTAGGTTACAATCACATGAACATTGCGCACGGAATGAACAAAGGATGGACGTCTTGTGTCAAAAAAAAAGAAAACATTTCATGACAAAATCGTTTTTACAACTCCGTTTCGCTCGCTCACGATCTTCTGCCCTCCGCGCAGGCAGTGCCGCCCCACGAAATAATTTCGCCACTAAACCTTCATAATCTTAAATCCTAATTAGTATAAATAAAACTTAATAAATCTATGGGTAATTTCTGGCTCCTACATAAATGTTTCGGCTTTACGTTTTAACTTCTTAAATTCTCTATTCTTCTGCAAGTTGATCTATCATTTTGTTACAGTTAAAAATTGAGTAAAACCACAAATATGTTTACTATGCAAGAATGAGGAGCCATACTAAAAATAAATTTGACACCAATGTTTCCCAACGTATTTATTAAATATTGAAATAAGTTTCAGTCAAATGAAATATACAGTATCGAAGTTAAGAACGAACATGCTAATGGATCTATCTTTTTGTTATGAATTGTGTACACTATAAAAGTCGAAATTGTACTGGTTTAAGAATACTTTTTACATTTTCTGCATGTGCAAGCTGGTAATTTCTTAAAATCAGGTAATTTCTTACAAAAAGAAGCATGAAAGAAAAAGGTATAGAATAATTTCTTTTCGTTTGCTGTTTGGTTTTCGATTAAATCCAATTCGAGGATCTCTAATATAATTTAGGACGTAATTACCCTTGCAAGCGATCGAGAAAATTTAAGTCGACTAACATCTGGGATAAATGAAAAATTGGATCGTGTGGAACTGGAATACGATAGAAGGATTAAACGGATGACCTTATGAGTGGAAGTTTCACGAAATACGTTCAGTTCGTCGAGATTAGCAGCTCCATGAGTTTGGTAGCACCGGAGTTTAGAAGTTGTAGAATTCAGGGTTACGAAGTTTAAAGTTATGGGCCGTGGATTCAGGGAAATTCAGAGCTCGCATGCTGACAGGAGAGGATATCTCTTGTTGTCTTGGTTTTTGTTGTCCCTTGAACGTAGCTGGCCAACACTTTAAATTTGAAAGTTCGTTGTAAAGCGATGTAAAATTTAATCGGTACAAATGGAGGATTTAATTGGTATTAATGAAAGTTATTTAAGCTAATTACGAGTTTAGAATTAAAAATACAAAGTATCGTATGTGCGATGTAATTCAATCAATTATTTGTGATTTATTTCTGTTAGTCATACACGAATGATTTCAAAATGTTGAAAAACAACCACGTTGGGTACACAATTAACGTTTTGAAGTATTTTAACACTCCCGTTCTATTTGAATCCATGGAAGTATATTGTGTCTTGAATAAACATAAATTCTAAATCGATCTTGAAGGTCTATTTCGATAATCTCTCATAAATGGAATGCTGTGCGGTCATTTCGAAGCTTTAACGACAGTATGCTTTTAATAAACTTTCTTACGCTCTTACAAAATTATTTCTGCGTTTTATTATTGCGATAGTAAAATTTATATTTTAATCAATCACAAGTATCCTGAAAGTAGCTCTATTTAATCAATCTTGTTTCATTCGATTTACAGTCTCTCAACACAAAATAAACGAGAGAAAGAGAAACGTTGACTAAAAATCAATTCTAAAAAGTTATGGCATAACTCTACAACAAACGGCTAACTATCGTGCTTTAATAAAGCGTGGATTACTGTACTTACCAAACTAAGGATTTTTATTTATTTTTATTTTTTTTTCAAATTTTTTTTTATTAATTCAGATCTTTGCAGATCTTTTTTTTATCAATTCAGACCTTTACAGATCCTTTTTTTATTAATTTCAGATCTTTACCATGTTAAATAAAGAAACGGAATTTAGATATTTTTATTTTTTTATCAATTCAGATCTTTACAGATCTTTTTTTTATTAATTTCAGATCTTTACCATGTTAAGTAAAGAAACGGAATTTAGATATTTTTATTTTTTTATCAATTCAGACCTTTACAGATCCTTTTTTTATTAATTTCAGATCTTTACCACGTTAAGTAAAAAAACGGAATTTAGATATTTTTATTTTTTTATCAATTCTGATCTTTACAGATTTTTTTATATATTAATTTCAGATCTTTACCATGTTAAATAAAAAAACGGAATTTAGATATTTTTATTTTTTTATCAATTCAGATCTTTACAGATCTTTTTTTTATTAATTTCAGATCTCCAATGTTAAGTAAAAAAAACGAAATTTAGATAAACATTCGTTTCACATTATAAATTTCATAACTTGCAATTATCTCTTAATACTCTGTCCCCCTCTTTGTGCATTCTGTGAATTCTCGTGCATTCGAATTTTCTATAAACGCGAAAAAGTTCGCAGTCCAGTACTTACCGCATTTATGCATACCTCGATTTTTTTCGAGGTAGTCGGACAAATTAGTTATCCCGGGCCCCGCGGTCGCTCTCTACGCGATGGTTAAAACTTTGTAAACGAAAAAACCTCGTCGTCGACCATACGCGCCAAACGTGTTAATTAACCCGTGTAACGAGCCCAAAATAATTATCACGGCCTCAACGGTGACTTCTTATTGTGCTCGTCGGGGATCGGCCAGGGACAGGTGCGAATGCTAATTAAGCGGCGGCAAATTATTTTCGTCCGCGTGTATAGGGCCCCGATATTTGTGAATCGAACATTAATTAGCGACCGCCACCTAATTAGACCCGACCGCCGTGCGGTCGCTGACTTATATCCGTTCGTTCGTTATCGTTGCTCGCGTAAAGGTGCGTCTACACTGCTGTTGGGGAACAGCTTGTGAACAGCTGGCGAACTGCACTTGCAGTGTAGTCACTTTTGTGCAAACGCTGTTCCCTTAGAGAACACTCTACACCACTCTACACTCGGATGATGTCTGGACAACGAAATATCTGTGAATGCTAAATGAACACGTTCTGCAACGATTCGCGACGTCCAATGTGAACACCAATGCGAATTACTCGCAAACTGTTCACGAACAATTAGTTTTCTTCGGTGTGCACTCGGTATAATGCCGTGTCTATACTGCTGTTCGCGAATACCTCGCGAATCGTGTTCGCCAGCAATATACTAATGAATACTTCCTTTGATGACTTCAGTGTTCGCTGTTTGCAAAAGTGCTTACGCTGCTATTTATGCACAGTTCGCGAACTGTGTTCACCAGCAGCGTGGACGCAGCATTAGTATTCGCACACATTTCGCTGTCCACATACTAACGAATACTTCTTTTGATGACTTTAGTGTTCGCTGCTCAGTGTTTACTGTTCATGAAAGTATCTATTCTGCTATTTATGCACAGTTCGCGAACTGTGTTCCTTTGCAATATAGACACAGTATAAGCGAGCAGATTTTGTAATGGTTTGCAAGCTATTCGCTAGTTCCAATGTGAACATACTAACAAATAGTTCCTTTGATGACTTCAGCATTCGCTGCTCAGTGTTTACTGTTCATGAAAGTGTCTACTCTGCTGTTTTTGTGAACAGTTCGCGAACTGTGTTCCTTTGCAGTATAGACACAGTATAAGTAAGCAGATCCTGCGATGGTTCGCGAAATATTCGCAAGTTCTAATGTGAACATATTTACAAATAGTTCTTTTGATGTCTTCAATGTTCACTGCTCAGTGTTCACTGTTTACGAAAGTGTCTACTCTGCTGTTTTTGTGAACAGTTCGTGAACTATGTTCCCCTGCAGTATAGACACAGTATAAGCGAGCAGATTTTGTGATAGTTCGCGAGCTATTCGCAAGTTCCAATGTGAATATACTCACGAATAGTTCCTTTGATGTCTTCAATGTTCACTGCTCAGTGTTCGCTGTTTGCAAAAGTGCCTACGCTGCTATTTATGAACAGTTCGCGAGCTGTCAGCAAGTTCAAATGTGAACACTATGCTACACAGAGAAGCATAACTATAGCACATTATAAGGTTACACAAATGTATTATAAACCTAAACGTATTGAACTTGTCACAATAACGATGGTGCTATAGTTGTGCAACGATACAAAAATCGGTTTATATGAAAATTTCGTTTGTATCGACAGAAAATTACAATAAAACTTTTCTGATGTTTACTGTTTATCATACCCTTTCACCTCATATAATCGACTTTTTTGCATTCCTATCCAAAAGTCTGAAATACTCAAAAAGAGCGGGTGGTGCCTATAGTCATGCTCCTCGGTGTATTTCTGCTCGCGAACAATTCTCTCTGGTGTAAACCCTGCGTAACACGCATGCAGATCGCTACGCACTTGTTTTCGCTGATTTCCGGTTGAAATTCCGCGCAGGACGCTGAAGGAAGCGGCGGAAAAAAATAACGTATCGGGAGTACGCGTGACAGCACGGTTTGCGGACTGTCATCGTTTGTTCGCGAACGAGTGGATCGTCGTTAAAATTCGTGGAGGAAATCCGATTCGGGATGGGCGGCTTGCATCGGGACGAGTTCTAGTCCATTTTATCTGGCCCTCGCAGGGTGTTCCAACACTGTTGCGAAGTCGTAAAGCCAACGGACACGATCGGTTACCGTTTTTCCGACGATCGATCGTTTACAACCCTATTTCGCTGAAATTGAAGGGTCGTTGAATTTTTGTTTCCCCTTCTGTTTCTGTTTGGTAGATAGATTTTGGGGGACACATGCGTATCAACCCCTTGCACTATTCGGAACCTCGGAAAAAGTCAGGCCAAACGCGGTTGCCTCAATTGTCGCGGTGAAGGACGAACGGTGGAGCGCGAATGCAAATGATTTCGTGGTGAAGTGCATAACCTTTGATATTTAACCCCTTGCACTATTCGGAACCTCGGAAAAAGTCAGACCAAACGCGGCTGCCGAAACTTGAGACCCATCTTATCCACGCGATGGAACTCTTGTGAAATTCAAATGAATTTGAATCAAAAACTTTTATATACACTTTAATTATCACGTAAGATTAAAACAAATTCTGAATAAGTAATAATAATATAATTAATTAATAACGAAATAAAAATATGTAAAAGCAAATCCGCGGTGGTAGTATTTGAACTCAAATAAGTTTTCTGATTATCTCACTAATATCAAACCTAAAACTGAAAGACACAATATAAATAAACAATTAAATATCAATTTTGCCCGAAATTAAGACCACGAGTCAGACTCGTGATATTCATGTTCGGCCTGAAATGTCGAGTACGAGTCAAGCTCGTGATATTCATGTTTGGCCTGGAACTGAACAACGAGCCCGACTCGTGACATCCATGTTTGGCCTAAAATTTTCATCACGAGTCAGATTCGTTAAAATAGTGCAAGGAGTTAAAATTAATAGTTGATCAACCGAATCTCGACGAGAGATCTCCTATTTTTTCCACGACAAAGCGCTCTGCCTTTGCGAGCTGCACCGATAGTCTAATAGGATATAACGGTTATTTTACGAGAACTAAATTTCCTATCCCCAATCTGAACATTGTAATTCCCTCTAATTAATTAACCGTTTGAGTCCCAGAGGGTATTGCAAAAACACTGTCGAAGAATCCCAAACAGCGCAACCGCGCTTTCTCTAAACGAATACGAAAAGACCCAAGCATAAAAAAAAGAGAATTTTCTATTTTCATAGAATATGTATGCACAGTTTTAAATGATAAATTAGCCAATAACGTAATGTACGAAATTCTTATGTCTGTTATAAATTTGATAAGTCTATGCAAATCTTTATGACTGATTATATTTTATCTATAATCCTAGTAAATGAATGTTATACGGTAAATTTTTAAGCTTCTCTAAAAGTTTAATTTGTGTGATAGATTTGTTCATTAATTTCACTAGTCATGATTCATATATCATAATTACGGACGTTGTTCTTGGTGGATTAAACGAGGAGAGCGTTTTTCTTATAAGAGACATTGTTATCTCTTCCAGTTCGTAGAAGTTTCAGATTTTTAACAAACTCTTATTTGAAACGTCACAAGATATGCTCAGCACTCGGTAATCATTGAAGTTCCCTTTAAATTACAAAAGTTCACATAAATGCACAATTTCTATAAAGACAAATAATGCAGATTTGGAATTAAAATTACGATAATTTGTGAAACAGTGGTATTACAATAATTTCTTATAAATTTCACATATTTCGAAAGGATTACCTTATTTAGATTAGATCAAGATTAATGGTGCAGCCGTATGAGATTCTAAAATGTTATTAATAAATTTATTTTTAAACAACCATAACTTGCGGTACATCGGTCACCTGATAGATATGATAATTTTTGTGATTTTACAATAGTTTGCACGGGGTACGTGTAAATATAGTAGTTAATCAAAATTTTATGAATTTTCTGATCTCCACGAGCGTGCTCGTTTACTACATATTTCATGCATACATACATACATTTTGCATATACTTTGCATATTTACGGCACATCGTACTTGCATAAACTTGTAGCCTGCACCTTCCCCACTTCTAATTGCGGATAAAATTTTACAGATTTTTTACTCTTAAAGCTTCTAAACGTACTCTGTTCAACGATATTATTATATAAGCTACTTAACTACGTTGCTTTTGCTTGCATAGAAAACTTGTTGCATTAGTTGTTTAATTTATTCAGGCGTTAGTTGAATGTAAATGGTTTTGTTACTCGTACAATGCTATTTAATCTTTTGCACTCGAGAGGTGATCGTTAGTCGTTTAATGATACTAACTTCAAAAATTTTCAAATTCGAAATATTTACTAAGATTTACCTATATTAAACTTCATTTAGTTTAGTTAAGTGATATACTAAAATTTACATGTATGACTATTTCAGTATAATTAATAAACAAACTAACTAGAGTCTGAAAATTTGCGAAACTATCATTTGGTGACTGTTAGTCGTCTAATGATACTAACTTCAAAAATTTTCAAATTCGAAATATTTACTATGATTCACGTATATTAAACTTCATTTAGTTTAGTTAAGTCGTATATTAAAATTTACATATATGACTATTTGAGTATAATTAATAAACAAACTAACTAGAGTCTGAAAATTAACGAAACTATCATTTGGTGACTGTTAGTTGTCTAATGATACTAACTTCAAAAATTTTCAAATTCGAAATACTTACTACGATTCGCCTATATTAAACGTCATTTAGCTTAGTTAAGTGATATACTAAAATTTACATATATGACTATATGAGTATAATTAATAAACGAACTAACTAGAGTCTGAAAATTTGCGAAACTATCATTTGGTGACTGTTAGTCGTCTAATGATACTAACTTCAAAAATTTTCAAGTTCGAAATATTTACCATGATTCACGTATATTAAACTTCATTTAGTTTAGTTAAGTCGTATATTAAAATTTACATACATGACTATTTAACGCCCGGGTCTGAAATAAAGTCTGAAAATTTGCGAAACTATCATATGCTAGGATTACGATGTCCCATGAGAGGGGACAGTCGAGTGCAAAGGGTTAATGTAAATACAGTATTAAGCCCTTACGATTTTGCTCAGCAATATTAGTGTATAAATAACAATAATTTTATCTTTTGGGGAAAGAAATTCACTGTAAAAATCACAATTTATTATAAGCTACAGTAGTGGACAAAAGTTTAAGACAAAGGGACAATGTAAAGCATAGTTTTATGGTTTGTAAATATTGTCTGTATATACATTTTTAGAACAGTATTTATCGATTAGTATGGAACACAAATTTTGTTTATCGTGTTATCTCTTATAAATTAATTTATTCAATTCTTTAACTTATTAGTCAAACTTTTTTGGTGTTAAACATTTTTTTGCAATTATAAAGATTTAAGCCACTGTCGATATATGTTACAAAATTGAAGTAAAGTATACATTACACGGTTTAAAGAATAGAATAAACTACTGTGCACGTATCATTTCATGAATCTTGTTTGTTTAAATATGAATTTTCACAAAAATCGGCAGTCTGTTTATAACGTTACAGAAACCACATCGAAAACATTGTTTCATTCGCAGTTAAACAATTTATTCAACGAGCTATTTCTGTTGATACGTGATGTATAGCGTGGCAGTTCGTTGTGTTTCTTTCCCTTTTGATTGATATTGACGGTTTAATATTTGACCGGAAGTAACGCAACAGCGAAATTGGCAAGCTTGTTTTTGTTCACGAGAATTGCAACATCAGGAACTATTTGTTTGTTGCGATTCGTGTTTAATTTTTGCATCGATTGCAGTACTATTAGCGACAACTTGGAGGGAACCGTTAGTGTACCTAATTATCGAGCTGCAGACTTTCACACAGGATCGTGTTACTATGAGCACAATTAACCCTTTGACTGCTGAATACTCCCGGTCGAAGTGTTCCCCGTGGACGGCGCTCTATTAGCAATTCTGTGCTTTAAATGGGGGCGAGGAAAAATTGATGTGTGGTAAATGCGTAAGAATAATGAATACAATTTATTTATACAATAATTGTAACGCTAATACACTTTTAAATATAACATAAAAATGTTAAAACACACTGAAAATCTTTCTGCAACACACTCTCACTCTCTCTCTCTCTCTTTCTCTCTTTCTCCCTTCTCTCCCCTCTCTTTTTAAACCCCCTTTATCTCCCTCTCCCCTTCTCCCTCTCCGCCCTTTCTATCACCCTCTCCCCCTCCCTCTCCCTCTCTCTCTCTATATATATATATATATAATTAATATATAATAATAATAATAGTAAGAAATAATAGTATAAATAAAATTTGTATTCTATTCTAATCAATAAATAGTGATTTACCATAATGACAATAAAAATGAATAGGTAAACAATATTTGAGAACCATAAAATTATATTTTACATTCTCCTGTCGTCTTAAACTTTTGTTCGCTACTGTAAACAATTAAAATTAATAAAAAATAATAGTATAAATAAAATTTGTATTCTATGCTAATCAATAAATAGTGATTTACCATAATGACAATAAAAATGAATAGGTAAACAATATTTGCGAACCATAAAATTATATTTTACATTCTCCTATCGTCTTAAACTTTTGTTCGCTACTGTAAACAATTAAATCAATAACAAATAACAGTATAAATAAAATTCGTATTCCATACTAATCAATAAATAGTGATTTACCATAATGACAATAAAAATAAGTATAAGAATAATATTTGCATACCATAAAACTATGCTTTGCATTGTCCTGTCGTCTTAAATTTTCGTCCAGTACTGTCCATAATCCACGCGAGTAACTTTCGCCAGAGACGCATATACGCGTCCATAGTTCACACGAGTAGCTTTCGTCAGACGCATATACGCGCCCGGGGCAGTCAAAGGGTTAAAGCGATAAAGTAAGCGAAACGTGTTAGTCGTTCGTTAATCAACTGGTTTACGCGTGCAGTTCGTCTAAAATCCCGAGAAATTCCAGTGTTTTAAGGTGAGCAACTTTTGTAATTAAACCACGTCAAACAGACGCACAAAAGAGAACGGGAAAAGACACGTGGCTGTTTGCATTACGCCCGCCATAAAGCGAATTTTTCAGTACTCCGCGAAAATTGTCCCTTCTGAAACCCCGTTGGAGGTTTTACATTGCACGGAGTAATGGTATTAAAACGAGTATTCGGAGGAACTTGTGAACCTGGCTTTCCATAAATTGTTCGCTCTCGCGCGAACGAGTGTCTTTGTCCTTAAAAAGGCGCGACTTCGCAGCAACAAAAAAATGTGGTTAAAGGGCAGTGAAATATTTTCCCCGGAGTAATTATTTTATTAATGCCGTTGGACATTTCGCGGATCGGGCAGAACGTCTGGGAAAATAGGAGAAAATGTTTAGTGGTTGGTATTTTATTATAGTTACATGTTCGTTACGCAGTACCTACTCGAAACGTTATTTCTTAACTTTCTCATTCAGTTAAATGATGGTAGTTCCATAAATTTTCGACTTCGAAAAATTAAGCTACACATAAACTAAATTAATTATACTCTTCGATTAAATTATGATGTAAGCAAATTTTAATAATGTTTAATCAAATTGTAATTTAATGAAATTGTAGTACTCTAGAAATTGAATTTAACACTAGATTTATTAACGTTTCTTGCATATCTATTTGTAATATACATATATTAAGAAATAGGTATACATACAAAATTTAAAATTGAAAAGTTGAGAAGCAAATAGATTAGGGTGTGTTTGTATCATTCCATCAATAAAAGTCAACAAAAATTTCTAAGAATAGTAGTAATTGTATTTGCAACATTACTTGCTCATAAAATTCAAAATCCGTCAAATTGACCTAATGATGACCTAAACTTAATGTTAAATAACTGACGTCTTATGGTCGTTTAATTAGTGCAAATGGTAAATACTAGCTTAAAAAAATAAATATAGACTTCAATTACGAAAAACGACCAAAACTATATTTCTTTAACCGAACCTAACCCTTTGTTCTCTATAAGTGACCTTTTGTAGTCAATATCACATTTACAAATTTTCGAATGCAAATAGTCGTGTTTAAAGATTTCAGTATTATTTATGCGAATTAAATAAATTTTAATACAAACAGATTTTGGTGCCTATTTAATTTCAATGTTCTGCGTTTGAGAATATTTGAAGATATAGGAGTCACCTTTCCAGTGCAAAGGGATAAAATCTGACCCAGTCCCTATCGAATCAATCCCTATTTCACAGCTCGACCCACTTCCCTTTCTTTCCCCAACACAACGGAGTTCATTAGTATCGGATAATCAGAAAAGAATCCCCCTTTCCTTGCTTTTCTCAGCCAAATAATAGGCAGAGACATCGTCTGGTATCGGTGCAAATAATCACGTAATGGAGTCGCTAATTGCGCTAGGGAAGATGTGGTTGCGCCTCGTGAAGATCTTGAGTGCGTTCACACGAAGGTCGAGAATATGTTGAAAAAGCTCTCTCACTCTCTCTTCCTCTCTCCCTCTCACTCTGACTCTCTTTCTCCCTCTCCCTCTCTCACGCTGTCAATCTCACTCTCTCGTTCTCTCTTTCCCCCTCTCACCCTCACGCTCACACTCTCTCGTTCTCTCTTTCCCTCTCTCACCCTCACGCTCTCACTCTCTCGTTCTCTCTTTCCCTCTCTCTTTCACTCTCCCATTCTCTCTTTCCCTTCCTCTCTCTCTTTCTCTTTCTCCCTCTCCCACTCGCTGTCTCTCTTTCTCCATCTCCCTCTTTCTCCATTTCCCTCTCTCTCACTCTCACTCTCTCATTCTCTCTTTCCCCCTCTCTCTCTTTCTCACTCTCTCATTCTCTCTCTCACTCTCTCATTCTCTCTCTCACTCTCTCATTCTCTCTCTCACTCTCTCATTCTCTCTCTCACTCTCTCCCTCTTACTCTCTGATTCTCTCTCTCCCTCTCTCTTTCCCTTCCTCTCCCTCTCTCTTTCTCACTCTCTCATTCTCTCTCTCACTCTCTCTCTCTCTTACTCTCTGATTCTCTCTCTCCCTCTCTCTTTCCCTTCCTCTCCCTCTCTCTTTCTCTTTCTCCTCCTCTCTCTCTTTCTCTTTCTCTCCCTCCCTCTATTTCTCTCTCTTGTCTTTCTGTACCCTATTCTACTGTATTAAGCTGATCCAGAACATAGGTAACTTTGAGCGCTGAGGCTTTGCGAGGATGACTTCATCGCGCTTTACCCGGGAAAGCGATGCAATTCCGTCTTCGTGCTTCGTTTCTGCAATTGTCTCGAGTGGATCGTGGAAGTGGATGTCGTTTACAACTTGCAGATTTCGTCTATTCATTAACGATGCAACAGCGTGATTCGGTTTCGATAAAAATGTACACTTTTACTACTTTTTACGCGCAATTTCCCTAACACTAAATTTTAAGGAAATCTTTTGTATATCTATCTCTAATATTCATATATTAAGAAATAGGTATACACCAAAAAGAATTTGAAATTGCAAAACTGAAGGCATCATCATACAACTGTTGGAGATCACATTAAATCTCTTGTGTTTGTGTTAAAGCAAAGTGTTTGGGTTCCACATGAATTAACGGAAACGGAAAATACGACAAAACTTTCCCTCCAATCCAAGAGCTACGTGACTGTATGTATGTTAAAAAACCTCAATTTAAAGGATAACAGGTAGCACATTTCTTTTTAGTTTTGGTAATACAACAAGAATAAAAGAAGTTTTAGCGTAATTCAGTGTGCTAATTTAATGTTTGGTAGATTAAGTTTTTTCACAGATTTCCAGAAAATCAATAGCCATTTATAAGGGACGAACGTAAATTCAGCAAGAGTGTATTTTACGGTTCCTCTTCTATCTTTGCCCGGCAATATCTAAGCCTCCATTTTTCTTGATACTATTTCAACCTAAACTTGCATTGTCTACTTTTGACGTTCCTTATCTTTTGTTATGCTCGAATAAACACACACACACACACGCAAGCGTTACCGTGACAATTTTTCAATCTGTGGCCAATTGATGAATGCTTAAAATGGCGGCAAAATTTGGTGAAACGGAAGCAACAATTGAAATATACACAGAAAATGCACAATAATTCGTAGCTCGACGATAAATAATAATACGAGGGGAACGCACAAATAAATCATCTCAGTGGAAAATTGTGTGCAAAAATTTGCGAAATATCATATTGTGTATTTAATTGCATAGCCAGTCATCCGTTTTCTTATAATTTATTACATTTATTTATGATTCGATTGTAAATATTAGCAACGACGTGATCGAAAACGATGCAACAGGTTTCCATAGCTTTTGATCCCAAAAAAACGTGGACCGTAATTTACAATTTTATTTCCCTGCTTTTTATGCAAGGCAAAGTAACCAAATTCTAGCCAGTTTTCTTTTTGAAACCTCACTTCGTTTTCTGTTTTTTAAATATCTTCACCACGTTTTGTATTACAAACTAATGTAAAAATTTAGAAAAGTAGATTATAACAAATTATCAAAGCTGTTAAAATTTAGAAGTAAACAAATATTGCAGCAGCATAACGAATGAATGATATAAATTTTGATAACAATTAATACATCTATAAATTTACATAACACAATATAACACAACATATCAATAGAATAATTTATTTCAATTTTAATCAATATAATTTCTATGTTATAAAATTGCTATAGGTGGTATACGCGACATAATTAAAAATTTTAATTAACACAGTACTATTACGTGATACAGTGACACAATAATGACCACAATTATTTACTCAGACCTTAATTCATATAATGTTACTTAATTCATACGCATACTATTACGATCTACGTATCCACAAAATTTTATCAAATACTTCTATCAGACTCAGAATTTCAGGGTTAAACGAATTTATTTGTGACGAATAGTGTACGAATACTTTTTGGAGCCACTGTATGTTGCGCGAACAGACAGCCTTTGTTTACGTCACGCGTTAAAATCCTGTCGATATATTCCCGAAATACCACGTGCTCGGAAGGAGCAACGACGACGCGTGTTCCTCTGCGGCGTGCGACCAATGAAATGAAATTTCGCGGGGGATGAAAAATAAATAAGAGTTTCGCGTGTGAGCTCGAGGTCTGGCGCTTCGGAAACGAATGAAATATGAAAGGGTCGACGACGTGTGGCGCTCAAATGCAACAGGAGTCTCGTTTCTTGGCCTTGCGCCGGGACCGCTTTGTCGCCGGAAACGGCATACTTTGGCTGCTTCCGCTATCTTCCATCTCCAAAGGGTTGAGACGCGAGCCACGATACAATGAACCGAATTGATGACTGACTGTCTAACCTGCACGTATAGAAATTGGCAAGAGTTATGGTTATTCTTGTTAATGTAAAGCCGCGTCCACATTGAAGAAAACAGTTCGCCAACGGAAACTGCAGCATATCCAGGCTGGAGCTCGCGGACACTTCGCGAAGAATTACAAGCTTGTTCCCTTTGAATTCATGAGCAGTTCGTTATTAACTTTTGCCACATATGGATGTCAATGTACAGACTTTAAAAATGTCTGAACAAAATCTATTACTGGCAGCATCTGCATATTATATAATAAAAACAAATAATGATAGGAAAAAAGATTTCACCCCTTAAAGAGAATGGAGAATTATCTTTCTTCTTGAATATCTCGAGAACGGTGAGAGATATTGAAAAAGAGTTTAGACAAAAGTTGAATGCTATTTTTATGTTTACAAGAATGTTTAAAAATATTTTTCGAAAAATCGATATTTTTTTAGTTACCCCCTCCACCAGACCTTAAATTTCAAAAAATATCGATTTTTCGAAAAATATTTTTATACATTCTTGTAAACATAAAAATAGCATTCAACTTTTGTTTAAACTCTTTTTTAATATCTCTCACCGTTCTCGAGATATTCGAGAAGAAAGATAATTCTCCATTCTCTTTAAGGGGTGAAATCACCCCTTGAAAATGACATTGGGCACGAACAAAAAATAGGTATGTATTATGGATGATTTACTCTACCTGTACACCAAGTTTCATATTTTTTTTAATTTCCGGGTTCGCAAACTTCCCTTGTCAGTTCAAGACAGGCCACCCTTAGCATTCACGGGCAACAAAAATTAGTATTGCAAATGTGAGTATTAAACGTAGATAGTAGTATCGTAAATGATAGTATTGTAAGTTGGTATTATAACAAAAATAAGATCGACGCTTTCTATGGAGAAGTTGCAGGACAAGGAGCGAGCATCGTCGAATCGCTTCGGTTGCCGTCCGGTAGCCATTATGAAATTTTAATATTCTTCTGCTTTCAAAGAGATTCCTGTCGAAGGGTCCAGATACGTATCCGTTTATCGTGTTCTCGTATCTTCTTGTCCTGCTTTTTGCACGCTTCTCCGTCGAGAGTTATCAAAGCCCGAGAGGATCAAACGGCGCCCGGGTCAATAGTTTTTCGGCGTAAGGTAGAAAGTCAGATATAATCGCACGCATACAGTAGTGGACAAAAGTTTAAGAACAAAGAATCAAAGAAAATGAATGAATGAATTAATAAGAAATTTCAGTATAAATAAAATTTGTATTCTATGCTAATCAATGAATACTGTTCTACCATGATGACAATAAAAATAAATAGATAAACAATATTTGCGAATCATAAAATTATGTTTTACATTGTCCTGTCGTCTTAAATTTTTGTCCGCTACTGTATATTCTTATTTTACACAGTTGTTAAAAAATAATTTTCCATAAACCTACGTGAATAAATAATTTTATAATTTAGTATATTGTTTGGTATTCTTCAATTTGGTGATTCAGTAGGTTATAGGTTAAGTTACATTCGTGTTCTGTGCTATTCAATAAATAGTGTTCTACCATAATGACAATTAAAATGAATGTACAAACAATATTTGCGAACCAAAAAATTCTGTTTAAAAAAAATTTATGTTTATATTCTACATTGATATCAGTGTAGATATATGATAGTATATCAAGTGTAGTCGTCGCATTTGATATCTCGTCTTGTTGAAAAGGCTGTATAAATATTAAGTTATTTAATTTATTTAATTTATTTAAATCATTGAACGGCGTAAATCCCCATTAGTGAACAAGAAAGGATCGAAGTGCATTAAAGGATATACAAAAATATATGTCGCATAAAAAGATAGTAATTGGTGAGACGACTGTTAACAAAAGCTATTTCCTATTAATAAGGATTAATTTTTGTGTAATTTTTAGTTATGATTTTATGTACAGTGGCTCCAAAAAATATTCATACACTATGTCACAAATAAATTCGTTTAACCCTGAAATTCTAAGTCTGATAGAAGTATTTAATAAAACTTTGTGGGTATGTAGATCGTAATAGTATACGTATGAATTAATCTCTTGTTTTCATCTAAATGCCATTTTAAAGGGGTGAAACCAGCGTTGAAGTTTCTGAGTTTTCTCTCATTTTTTAAAGATAACTTTGTAATGGTACTCGATGAAGCAAAACTTTTCAAATAGCAAATGTTTAATTTTTAATACCCTATCGCCCTACCATAAAAAAAGAACAGAGAAAAGCTTATATTCAAAGCTTGAAAAATCGCTGAAACTTTGAGATTCGTTATCAGCACCCTTAAAAAATATTCTGCCGCCAAAAGAATTGCTCCACGCAGGATACACCATGCTCTGTATACACGTAAAGTTTTATTAAAATCAGAATTTCAGAAGGAGATGAATTTTCTTATAATACAGTGTACGAATACTTTTTGAAGCCATTGTAGTTATGTATTTCTTCTCCTCTGCTTGTATACTGTACCAAGTACGATATGTAGAGGAATACTTATGCGACCGACTGTACACAAACACACAGGTAACGGGATAAAGAAGGACAGACGATAGAGATAAGCTCGCTCCTGGAGGATCGCCTCGCGAAGGTTACCATTATTATCAGAAGGAAAAGATATTGTCCCTTCCGGTTTACCCGTGACCTCGAGCTTCAAAGCTAGCTCACAGCAATACGTTGAAGCCGGTTGGACAACAAACGGGGACGTCTTCTTGGGTCGAATCGTTGGATAGTCGATTGTAAATGCTAAGTGTTCATAAATTTCTTTCATTTTTTTGGATTTTATAATCCTTGTTGGTATGCGTGTTTCTAACGTAATGTAGCCGGAGCGAGTTGGATCACCTGTTTGATCATTCCGTATTCTTTTGTTTTTTCTTTGTTCCGTTAATATAATTTTCCTGTTACCGATGTGTCGTTTCTTTTTTTTCTCTGCGTTTCTTTTTCATTTAATGTATATGACAACAGTGTCTTTTATTAATCAAAACATTGTATAATAAGAATTATTCTTTTTCTCAGATATTTCTTAAACTAACGATCCTCTAAATATTGAGTAAAAGTCAACTTGATCGATGTGAAGGTAACTTTGGTTCTTGGCTAGGTTAAGATAAACAGCAGCCTGTGTATCGCTGTTTATGACAATTTTTTTTTTAATAATTAGTGGTTTAATTAACAATAATAATTAACACGGGTTTAATGCTCACAAATTACTTAATTCTATTGGAATGTAGTTGTTGGTACAAATTGAGCAATTTTGTATTGAAATAATTTATCAGAAATTATTAAGCTCAGCGAAATTATTATATTTGTATGATATATTCGGTAGTTGGAAAAATTGAGGGGGAACCGTACACTGCTAGACTCAAGCAATGTTTGAAAAAAAAATGCTATACTATGTACTGTTATTTGAATTATTAATGATTTATTAAGGGTTGAAACCCTTTTAATGCTGTAGTAATTAAAATTATAGAAAATTGTGTTAAAAGTATGAAAAAGAAAAGTTTAAAGAAGATTAGCTGAAAAATTTCGTTTTCAACCTCTGTACTTTTGAAAAACGATACCACTATATTGTAAACTTTTTGGTGGTTTACAAAATAAAATATTGGTTAGTTCGTTGAAGTCAGAAAACGTACGTATTACTTTTTTCGATCAAACGAGCATTTTTCTATGAAAACGCCACAAAAAGCTCACCAAACGTTGGAATCGGAACATAGAATAATGGACACAGCACAGTAACTAAATAATCGATACCAGGATTACATTTTTTTCCAACCGAATAAAATATTGAGAAGCGCAGTGAAAGATTTACTTGAAAAATCCTGTGTATTATATTTTTTATTTTTATCTTTTTGAGGTGACAATTGAAAAAAGATTTTACGTACAGGTGGTACCTCTTTTTAGGTAATAATGTATAATATTTATTTTAAAATTATTAATAAGTTAATTATGAATTAATTGGTAGTAACGTCAACGTTTAGGCTTCTAATTTTTATTTTTTTTTTAATTTTCCATACATTTGGTAATCGATTTTTACATTTCGTTCAGCCTTTCGTCGCACTGTTTCTCGAAATTTTACTTGCAGG
Organism: Tetrapedia diversipes; assembly: GCA_033822845.1. NCBI lineage: Eukaryota > Metazoa > Arthropoda > Insecta > Hymenoptera > Apidae > Tetrapedia > Tetrapedia diversipes. The sequence goes on along the minus strand of JAOPTO010001560.1, from coordinate 8,676 downwards.
CACTGTAAGTGCTTTTTTAAGCTTTTCGAAACAACAGGACAATTTTAGTTGCACGAATTGCGGGTAGATGTTTGTTCCGCGCAGCGTTATTCTCTTTCTGATATTTCCGCAGAAGATCGTTCTGTATGGAAATCGGTGGAAAGGTTTTTGAAATTTTTATTGGTATGATTGACGCGTTTGTGGACTAACCGTTGAAATAAAAAGAACAGTAAAATGTGGAACCGGGATCCGACGGGTATTAAAAGCTAAAAAATACAATAGCATTCTAAATATTCAAAGTTAGTCAATTTTTACCATTTTTTTTTTTTTTTTTATTTCGAAGAAAATAATTCGAAACGCGACGAAACATTTTCGAAAGTTAATCAATGATGCATTTCGTATGCATTAGGAATTTTACATTTTTAACACCAGTACTACCTGACGGTTAAAGTGTACCTATTTCTACGGAAACGATAAAATTGAAAATTGCGTGAAAAAGTATCGAATAAATAGAAAAGAAATCTTTATTTGTACCTTCTGCTGAAAATTATAGTAAATTTTAGAAGCTTTACTACAGTGAACCTTTTATTTATTTATTCATAAACAGACCGAAGCCCTTTATATTATATAATATCTAGGGTAAGATTGATCAAGTCGTATCCCTTAAGGAAAAATCCGTACAAAACTTAGAATTTATCAAATAAATAGAAATTAGACGTGTTAATCAAAACTTGTGTTAATATTGTTGTTATTTATTACAACGAAATTGGTAGAACATCTGATTAACTCAAATGTATATTTGTTTGTGATTTTATGCGTTGCTGTCGCAATAGTTCGTTCAAAATTCAAGTGGTACGACTTGAGCAACCTTACTCTACATACAGAAAAAGGAAAGAAAAAACAAAAAAAGAAAAATCCATCAAATTTATAAGGTTGCTACGAGTAATCAGTAATTGGTCGTTTTGACTGCTCTGGTAGTTCTAGTGTTAAAGTAAATTACTGTCATGCATATTGTGCATTTATTGCTTTTGAATATGTTAAAATATATTTAAAACAATATTTTCCCCTAATTACAACGATGAATAATCAACGATAGTATCTAAATAAATACTTATGTTGAGTTTTGTTGAATTTTGTAAACAATGGCTTCAACGATCTTCAGTAAATTTCTGTTGCATAAATTATTGTCACGTATATTGTGCATTTGTTGCTTTTGAACATGTTAAAATATTTTTCCCTAATTACAACGATGAATAATCAACGATAGTATCTGAATAAATACTTATGTTGACTTTTGTTGAATTTCGAATACAATGGCTTCAACGATCTCCAGTAAATTTCTGTTGCATAAATTATTGTCATATATATTATGCATTTGTTGCTTTTAAACATGTTAAAATATGTTTAAAACAATATTTTCCCCTAATTACAACGATGAATAATGAACGACAACATCTGACGTCGACTTTTGTTGAATTTCGTATACTTACGTTGACTTTTGTTGAATTTCGTGTACAATGGCTTCAACGATCTTCGATTCTAACTGTTCTTCGAACAGTATTGTCTGATATCAAACGTTTCGCATAAAACGATCTCTCTCGGTGAAGAGAAACAGTTTACGTAATACTTTTATTCCTTTTCTTTAACTACGAAAGTTACGCGTACTATAAAATTTAAGAGGATCCTTTCAATGAGAACGAACTTTTTAAAATATCCCGTCTCGCGTAAAAACAGATGGATTCTATTTTACGGTCCACGATCAGTTCGTCGTCTCTTATTCGAAACGTCAGAGATTTCGTTGAGATTCCAAAAAAAAATATATCGAAACACCACTAAAGTTCCGAGCTGTTCCTTCAGTTTTCCGTTTAGCATTCAGATTATCACGAACAGACTGTGAAATCGTCACGCAAATTCGAAATTTTGTACGATCATCTATAGGAATGGAACCTAAACAGATATCTGTATAACTTTCTATAAGTGTATACTATACTTTAAATATCTTATATAATTTTCCACAAAATATCGAAATATCTTATATAATTCTGTTGTGCAATACTACTTTTCTAATATTCATCTATAGGAATGGAACCTAAACAGATATCTGTATAACTTTCTATAAGTGTATACTATACTTTAAATATCTTATATAATTTTCCACAAAATATCGAAATATCTTATATAATTCTGTTGTGCAATACTACTTTTCTAATATTAATATCTTGTTCATTGTAAACCTTTTCTTCCTTATCGATTTGTTCGCTGTTCATGTCGCTACTGTTGTATTGGTAAAAATTTGGTTTACCATCGATTTGATAAATAAATAAATTTTTTAACTCCGTTGTCCAATCATTACTTAACTCTGTAAGCACAGTACTCAAAATATGATATTTCAAGAATACTATAGAATTAATGTATAGTAGCGGACAAAACGAAATTCTTCAGTTTAAACAATTTTACATTATAGAACATTGTATGTACAAGTAACTAGGTTTACCGGACCCGTCAATTTGACCAGTTCGCAAAATTTTCCGAAACAATTACTATTATTGTAGAAAAAAGGTTCTCAAGATTATTTATTATTATTAATAATTACTAATTAAATGTTATTTTGATATTTTTGGTATATTTGTTCGGGAGCACCTAAAACCCCAACTCTGATTTAAAAAAAAAAATTTCAAAAACCTTCCCGGGGATATACGTAATAATTGTTGGTGGATTAAATAACTAATAACGTTTTTTAGTATAACAAATATAATTGTAATAATAATAATGATAATAATAAGGTGATAACACTATTTTTAATTACACTCTTTACACACTCTCTCTATATAACTCACTCTTTATTACTCGCTTTTTACTCTACGATCGTCCGTTACGGATTGATTCGTTCGCACTCTGTCTCTCCACTCCCGCCTTCTTCAGTCATACAGTATACACAACAATTAGATGATCATACCGCGCACCACTCATAACACATATAAACGATAACACTCACCTTTTGTCATTCTCTCCAAACTGTCATACTCACTCATCCACACAAACATTTTTCACACCTTTATCATCATACTTTACATATTCTATGGTAACCAAATAAGGTATATGTATCACAATAATTTCCCAAATTTTCACGGCGATTGGATGTATGGTCTTTGAATCTATCGAGTACAGACAGACAGACACACAATTATTTTTATATATTTAAATATGTATACGCCATCTCATGAAAAAATAAATAAATTATTTGTTAAAATCTCAATAAATTAGCATGTGATCTGAAAGTTACACGGGCCCATAGAGGGTTAAAATCAATATATTTCAAAGTTATAATAAATCGATACGTTTTACGTTTGACAATCATGTTTAAACGAAACAGAGAATACGATGAGAAAATATTTGATCAATTTTATGAGTCAGTTACGCTTAAAGCAGCTTGTTCTATCGTGTTTCAAATGCACTACTTTTTACGAGCTTAGCAAGTATGTCGGAAATTTGAAGATTCAGAAGACGGTATTGCGTTTTGGCGCGTTCCAATTCATTTCATTGGATAATCACGCCATCCGTTTGATTGCATTCGTCGAACGAAGGCAGGAAAATTCGAGAAGTCGAAAAGGTTACGCTAAATAAATCCGTAAAAGCATCGAGCGTCTCCGTTGATGCGGGCGCATCGAGGATAAGAAGCTTTTCTTCGCGAAGAAAGGACGCCATTTTCGTCGTTCCTTGAGTTTCTTGGGATGCGCGAAGAAACGAGCAAAATGGCGTGCTTCTTAGGTAAAAAAGAATTTGTGGCTACACCGAATTTGTGCATGAATAAACCATTACGCGCTGATGTAACGAAGTGTTGCTTATTTCAGACAGAAAATAAGGATAATTAATTTACATCTAGACACGTAGCTGCTTGATTTTATTCAACTAAAATTTGTTTGCTTCAGAAAGGAAACAAGCATAACTAATTTATACTGGAGACATGTTGCTACTTGATTTTATTCAATTAAAATTTGTTCATTTCAGAAAAAGATAACGGTAACTAATTTATACCGAAGATATGTTAATGCTTGATTTTGTTCAATTAAAATTTGTTTGCTACAGAAACGAAATAACAGTAACTAATTTATAATGAAAACAACGGTGGAAAATTTTTAATTATCCACTTCGTTGTGTTTCTAATTCAACTGCTTGATTTTATTTAATTAAAATTTGGTTAATAAGCATTCAATTACATTAGCGGACAACAGTTTAAAACTACATGTCAGTGCATAATATAATTTTATGGTTCGCAAATATTGTTTAACTATTCATTTTTATCATCTTTATGGTGGAACACTATTTATTGAATAGTATACAATATAAATTTTATTTATCGTACTATTTCTTATTAATTAATTTATTTACAGTAGCAAACAAAAGTTTAAGACGCTCGAACAATGTAAATCATAATTTTATGGTTCGCAAATATTGTTTATCTATCCATTTTTATCATCATTATGGTGGAACACTATTTATTGAATAACATAGAATATAAATTTTATTTATCGTGCTATTTCTTATTTATTTATTTATAATAGCGAACAGAAGTTTAAATCTACAGGACAATGTAAAACATAATTTTATGGTTCGCAAGTATTGTTTATCTATTCATTTTTATTGTAATTATAGTAGAACACTATTTATTGTTTAGCACAGAATAAAAATTTTATTTATACTGTTATTTCTTTTTAATTAATTAATTTACAGTAGCGGACAAAAGTTTAAGACGATCGAACAATGTAAACCATAATTTTATGGTTCTCAAATACTGTTTATCTATCCATCTTTATTGCCATTATGGTGGAACACTATTTATTGAATAATATAGAATATAAATTTATTTGCCGTGCTATTCCTTATTAATTAATTTATTTACAGTAACGAACGAAAGTTTAAGACGACGGGGCAGTGTAAAACATAAATTTTATGATTCGTAAATACTGTTTACCTATTAATTTTTATTAACATTACGGTAAAATACTAAACTCTTTTTTTTTATTATTTGAATTATTTATTTTCTTTGACCCTTTGATCTTCAACTTTCGTCTTCAACTGTATATTATTAGGAATTAACAAAATATAGCATAATACAAATATAATACAAACGCTATTCACCGTTTAGTATTGCAACGATGCATCGCAGAATATTTTCCTGATTCTAAAGAATTTTACGAATCATTCAATCTTCTCGCCTCTCCGTAGCCTCCCTTAAACCGAACAGATGTAAGAATCCTCAGACGGGAGAACAATGTTATGGTCGCCCCTGCCACACGGATAAGAGGGATCGATAATCAGAGCAGGGCTGTCGTAACTCGAGGATAATTCGAAGTGAACGTCCGTAGAATGGGCATCGCTGGAAGTTTCCGGGGCACATAGCTCGGTCTTTCTTCCGACGAGTTTAAATCTGTACTTGATAAATCGACGGGGGATCGGGGATAGCTTCAAAAGGGAGAATAAACCAGTTTCTTAACCCAATTCCCGGCTACTCCTCCTCGTTCTTCCTTCGGAACCTTGTGGATCGTTTAATGCGATCAAAGTTTATCCTCGATCCCGGCTGTAGATACGGATAATTAAAAGAAACAACGGATCCCTCCCCGTTTTTTGGTATTGTTTCGCGGCGGAACGAGGAGCCATCGCAGTCACGGCTTTGTGCTCCGCGTGAAATGGAGTTTATAGTTCAATTCCGAAGTTTGAAAGGAAAATTCGTTCCCCTCTCTATTAATATTGATAATGCGAAGCACCGGAATGCTGAAAACGAGGCGTTGGTCCACGTTTTTGTCGCTGAAGCTTTATAGCGAAGCGTATCCAAAAAGGAAAGGTAATAAAGTGTTTTGTAATTATAGGAAAAATAATTTCAACATTCTTTTGTTATATTATCTGGTATAATATTATAATTATGTACATGGATGTAATTATAATCGCAACACTACACTTTATTTTAACATGACTGAATTATTATATGGTTATAAATATAATTAATAATATAATTATTATAAAATAATCATCTGCAAAACAATATAATTACGTGTTTTATTTAATATTTAGTATTTAATGCATTAAGTAATGTTTATATATAGCGTGTATTATAATAAGATAATTATGTGTAAATGTTACATGATATATAATATGTGACATATCTATTGACATATATTAGGTTGTTCGGAAAGTAATATCGTTTCTTTTTATGATATGTCGAGCTTTGAGATTAAACCTAGGCGTTTCAAATGATCATGAACGGTCGAATTCGATAAATTTAATCTCTTAGCGATCTTACGAGTTGTTATTCGTCGATTTGCATCAATTAATGCCTTCATTGTGTCTTCATCAGCCTCAACTGGCCTTCCAGAACGTGGTGCATCTTCAACATCAAAATTGCCGGATCGAAATTTTGTAAACCAGTTTTGGCACTGGAGTTCTGTCAATACATCTTCTCCATACACAACGGATAATTTTTTCCTTGCTTGAACAGCATTTTTACCTTTTCGATAGTAAAAAAGTAAAAAATGTCGAAAATGTTGCTTTTTATTTTCCATATTTGATAGGGCACCAATCAAAAACTACTGGGTAGAATCAATCGAAATTTTTCACAAGCAAGCCTTGCTATATATGCTGTCAAATATATATAATGACCATGCGGCTTGAGTGTGAAGTTGGCTATGAAAAAATACAATTAAGCCCTGTGTTAGAAAAAAACGAAATTACTTTCCGAACAACCCAGTATATTTATTATAATATTGGCATATATCTCATTATCTATTGCAAATAATACTCAATATTTAATTCACTGAATGATATTACACGCGTTGTACAATTTATTTTATTTAATGCAACCGTTTAAATAAAATTCCAATTACGGTGACAGGTGTTTCGTTACGAAAACACAGTGTTTCAAAGAGAAACACTTTTAATGATAATAAATAGTTTGCGAAGCCTTAAGTTGGCATACGATAACAGCGTAAACTGGAAAACCAGAGTAATTGCTTTTATTTTAAGTGTTTACTGTGGTACGTACAGTGTACTTCATATTTCACGCACACCGTAATTACAATTATAAATTACAGCAATAAAACCGTTTAAAATTTGAGGCCTTCCAGTTGCGCGAAGTATGCGTATAAATTAATAACGTGTAATTAAATTTGTAACAAGCGTTATTAATTTTGTTGTGCACGGGCGCGTTTTCGGCCTGCAAATCTGGATGAAATCTCTGGCATTCGCACTGCTGTCGTAAAATTCATTAAACCAGAAAATATTGTAGCTGCCTAGATCTTCGTGTGTTTATTGGATAGTTAAACGAAGGCGGAACAATTTATTCTTCTTTGTGTGCGTTAGAAGCGTGCAAAAAGGACAACTGAAAAGTTTTCCAAGTGCAACGGTAATTTGCTACTTGTTATTAATGAGATTAAATTTAATATTAATTAGGTTACGTTATAATTATACTAACAATGTATATTTACAGCTAATAGGTTTTAATGTGTGTGATAACAGCAGCTATATATTGGGTTGGAGGGAAAGTTCTGTCGTATTTTAAATAGGCAGGTAATTTTTCTTGTAAATAAAAGAAACATCTGGCTAGTGAGTCATTGGGAATTTTTTTTTTTTCCTGCTGTATAATATAAAAGGAGTCCTTTTTTACCGTTCATCGTTTACTTGTGATATTTAAAGTGAAAAACATGTCAGTAGATAAAATGCATTTACGACACTGCATTTTGTATGAATTCCAAAAAGGAAGCAACGCATCGGTTGCATGTAAAAATTTATGTGAGGTATTTGGAAAAGATATTGTAAATGTTCGTACTTGTCGAAGATGGTTTAGCAAATTTCGTTCTGGGGATCTGAGCCTCCAAGAAAGTGATCGATCCGGACGACCATCCAAGATCGATAATGATGTTTTGCGATCCATGTTGGAAAATAATCCACATTTAACAAGTCGAGAAATTGCAGAAGAGTTTGGCATTCATCATACAACTGTTGGAGATCACATTAAATCTGTTGGGTTTGTGTTAAAGCAAAGTGTTTGGGGTCCACATGAATTAACGGAAACGGAAAATACGACAGAACTTTCCCTCCAACCCAATAACTGTATTATGCTATCATCAAGTCAATATCATATGCTATCATCAAATCAATCGCCATATTTATTATATAATATATATATTTCTGTATTTTATGTTTATACTAAAAAATCTTTTAACTTTTTTGGATTTCGTGGAATTTATTAATAATGTAACGGACAATTAATATGTTTATTATATTTTGAAAAACTTTAGTTATCGTTTTACTTTAGTTGTGTTTAAAGTTTTAAAATTTTAAAGTTTAAAGTTGTTTAAAAAACGAATGATTTATACGGCATTATACAACGACAGAGATTCTGAAAAGGTTGTATAACTTGGCGAAAAGGTTGAAGTCGACTGAAATTTCTGCAATCGTTGCAAAATATGTTTTTATACGTTTCCGGTTCGGCGGAAAAAAAAGGGCATCGAAAGATCAAGAGTTTCGTTTGCCTCTGGGTTTTAATTCCCAATCCCGTTATTGCATCGTTTCAAGCATTGAGCGATAAAAGCGTAATCGGCCAATCAGAGCGTTGCCGGTAGCTCGTGTTCATTGCATTCGGAAAATAAGGAAATTGCGGTGGAACGCGAGATTTTCTTTACGTCCAACGTTATTAATAATTAT
>JAOPTO010001559.1:0-11674 GCA_033822845.1 Tetrapedia diversipes | reverse complement strand
TATATAATATATAATTCCTCATTGTAGTATGTAATAAATAATTCCTCATTGTAATATGTAATAAACAATTCCTCATTGTAGTATATAATAAATAATTCGTCGTTGTAGTATATAATATATAATTCCTCAATATACTATATAATAATTAACTCCTCATTATAATATATAATAAATAATTCCTCATTGTAATATGTAATGAACAATTCCTCACTGTAGTATATAATAAATAATTCCTCATTGTAGTATGTAATATATGAATCCTTGTTGTAGTACATAATAAATAATACCTCATTGTAGTGTACAATAAATAATTCTTCATTGTGAAATTTAAGTATCAAATTTAAATGTGTATTTTGGCCCCGCGAAATTTTTGAAGCAGGCCCTGCAAAAGGTCACGTCGCCCCTGTCTACATGGGGCGGTTTAATTCTCGCGGCGCGAATAGCGATACACGGTCGGATGCGAAGTTGGGGGTGAAAATTTTGCAAGGAAATATGATACAACGAAGTTAGCTACATCCCGAATTCCCCTTTAGCTCGGCCCAGGTTAGAGGGGGCCGCGTATCCGAAGCAGGACTAATTCTGTTCACGCTCCGATCCTGTGAATGCAGAAATCTGATATTATTCCGCTTGTCTCGTCACGCACGAAATTTTGAACGTGTATCGAGCAAAATTGACAAAAAAGAGGAGGGGAGAGGGGAGACAAGCAAGGAGAAACACGGGGACAAACCTACAGCAGGTTCAGGGACGAATATTTTTGGAAGCGTTTACTATGATCGAGACAGAACATCTTCTAGCAGAACCACGACTTGCGAGATACTGATCGATTTAGAATTTAATTCGTGAGCTACGTGAAAAAATTGTTATGTCTAGATGGTAGGATTATTTCAATGTCTACAGCAGAGATGAGCATGAAAACATGTGCACCCGTAATTATGAAAGTGATTTAAGTCAAAAATTAAAAAGATATGAGTTTATCAGTTATTTTAAACCACACAATTTTAATATAAATTAATTTAATGTAATTTTCACGATATTACCAAAAGTGAACCATTAGATAGTGATTGTTATTTCAACATTATATGGAGTTTATTTAGTGATAATTATGAAAGCGATCTAAGTTAAAAATTAAAAAAAAAATTGAATTTATCAGTTATTTCACGCCACATTATTTTAAACTAAATTAATTCAATGTAATTTTCACGATACTGTCAAAAATGAATCATTAGATAGTGATTGTTATTTCAACATTATATGGAATTCATTTAGTGTTAATTATGAAAGTGGTCTAACTCAAAAATTAAAAAAAATGATTTTATCAGTTTTTTTTAAACCACAGTATTTTAAAATAAATTAATTCAATGTAATTTTACAATATTATCAAACATGAATCATTAAATAGTGACTATTATTTCAACATTATATGGAATTCATTTAGTGTTAATTATGAAAGTGGTCTAACTCAAAAATTAAAAAAAAATTGAGTTTATCGATTATTTTACACCACATTATTTTAAACTAAATTAATTCAATGTAATATTCACGATATTATCAAAAATGAATCATTAAATAGTGATTATTATTTCAACATTATATGGAATTCATTTAGTGTTAATTACGAAAGTGATCTAAGTCAAAAATTAAAAAAAATTGAGTATATCAGTTATTACAAATCAGCCGACGACGATAATGCTAACAATGGTAACACATTCTTTGAACGAGAAACGCAAATCCACTCGTGAATTTGTGAAAAACGAACTGTTACATTGTGTTTGCCGTTTTGCCATGTTGATTAAAAATATGTGGAAATATTAAATTACTTCAATTATATAGCACCACTAGACCAGTAAGGGAAGAAAAACATAAAGATATTATGTGTTTACTACCCTACATCCCTCTAGTTTTTCAGTAACATTTTAAGGATCTCAAAACTCATAATGATAAAAGTTTAAAATGATAAAAATGGATTACTTTTCAAAAATAATTAATAAATGTTCATGAATTATTTCATTAAAATTATTATTTCTAATAAATCTCGTAGTTTTTTATTGCTTTAAGTCATTTATAGATCATTCAGTTAATTTTGAAAATGGCCTAAGTCTAGATCGAAGTGAAATATACATATAACAGATAAACCTTAAGTTGGGGTAATCCGCCATTTTAAGAAGTGGGCGAAACAATGAGTTTTGGCGATTCATAGCAGAATTATATAAAAACTGTACGTAAATGTTTTTATAAATACATTTAACAAATATATTTTATAAACATTTTTATAACAAAACTCGTGTTTACCAGTATTATTTTTTCATTTTTAATTGGAAAGGCGTTTTGCTAGCTTTTAGAACGTTTTCAACCAATTCCATGTTACAAAATTGTGCTTTCATTTAATTTTGGAATTAAATGACATCCTTCTTGCTCTCTCAAAAATTTCGATCGCACTTTCTCATTTAGTATTTTATAACGCCTCGTTAATATTGATCACTTTTTCTCTTTTTAAGGGTTACTATTCCAAACAATTGCTCCTTAATACTTAACCAACCGAATGGGGAAATATCTCATTTTTTCCTCAACAAAGCACTGCCATTGATCCTATTTACTTTTATTATTAGTTGGAATTGAGCTAGTGTTGAATTTATTAAAAATTGTACTTTAGGAAAACAGAAAATGCATTCGATGAACTATGAACAATACTAGTTCAACATTAATTAATAACAAAAGTAAATAGTGTCAATCGCAGGGGAAAGAATGGGAAGATCTCCCATTTTTTCTGCAACAAGGGAGTTGTGATCGATTCTATTAACTTTTGTTATTAGTTAGTCTTGAATTTGAGTTGAATTTATTAAAAATTGTACTTTGGAAGAGCAGAAACTGCATTTGATGTACTATGAATAATACCAGTTCAAGACCAACTAATAACAAAAGTAAATAGTGTCAATGGCAGAGGAAAAAATCAGAAAATCTCCCAATTTTTTTTTTTTTTGCAACAAGGGAGTTGCGATCGATTCTATTTACTTTTGTTATTAGTAAGTCTTAAAACTGGAGTTGAATTTATTAAAAATTGTACTTTGGACGAGCAGAAAATGTATTCGTCGAATTCTGAACAATACTAGTTCAACACTAACTAATAACAAAAGCAAATGCATTTGATTAGCTATGAATAATACCAGTTCAACACTAACTAATAACAAAAGTAAATAGAATCAATAACAGTACTTTGTTGCAGAAAAAATGAAAGATACAGAAGTTGTTGGTGGAATTGAATGATTGACCTCGTTATTTATACGCAATTCGCCTTTTTGTTAATTTTTGACTCTCTCTATATATATCTTCGTTCTCAATTCAAGTTCTCAACTCTTGCTCTAAACTTTACTTTCTCACTTTTCTCTTAATACTGCCACTTCGAACTCAACTCTATTCCGGATACACCGTATATACAAAATAGGACACTCATTTTAGAACATATATACCATAAACTAATTCATGATACACTAGACAAGGGACTCGCACTCATCAAATTCACTCTCTCTCATCCATGAAAACCAACAATCACAGAAGTTTGTGGCTGTTTGTAGCAAGCTTACAGTTCAAAGCACACTCTTCAAATTCATCCTGGTTTTGTTTTCATTTGAAGAAAAATTTGCCCATAGAAACAGTAGAACCGTTTGAATTTGTTCCACATTTTGCATAAGGCTATCTTCACTTTTCCATTCGTTTTTTGGTGCAAAAGGATTTTCCAAAAAATTCGTCCCTTAACACTTAGCCAACTGAATGGGAAGATCTTCGATGTTTTCCTCAACAAAGCACTGTCATTGATTCTATTTACTTTTATTATTAGTTGGTCTTGAGCTAGTGTTGAATTTATTAAAAAATGGACTTTGGGTAAGCAAAAAATTAATTTGATGAACTATGAATAATTCCAGTTCAAGACCAACTAGTAACAAAAGCAAATAGAATCAATGTTGAAGAAAAAATGGGAGATCTCCCCATTCGGTTGATTAAGTGTTAAGATCACCTAGATTGAGGATTCAAACGTCAAAGTTTTCAACAGAAAAGTATGCTACTCTGTGATACGAGCTACGCAAGAAATGCGATAATGCTTTGTCTAGACATCGTGCAAGCAATCCGAGATGCTTAAAGCATAAACAGTTGACTTTATTCGAGGCTCATATAGGATGACACAATGGAATATATCAAATGAGCACACCTGAAATGTCTGAAACGAAACACACTCTTAGTTCATTAGATGTCAGTCGTTAACTTTGACCTTCAGACTAATCGAAAGTGAAACTATATTTCTTTTCGTAATATTTATTAAAAGAGCTGTATACAGTAGCGGACAAAAGGTTAAGAAGACAGGACAATGTAAAACATAATTTTATGGTTCGCAAATTGTTACATTGTAACAACATCCATTTTCATAAAATTTTATATTTTATTTTCATAAAATTTCTAGCAGCAATTCAAGGGTATATTTGGAGACATCGCCATTAAGCCTAAATAATACCCTTCGTTTTAATTTTTAAAATTATTAAAATCAATGTGCGCATTGTACACAAATATTGTTGATCCATTCATTTTTATTGTCATCATGGTAGAACACTATTGATTAGCATATTGATTTTCATAAAATTTCCGGCTGTAATTGAAGGGTATATTTGGAGACATCACCATTAAGCCTAAATAATCCCCTTCGTTTTAATTTTTAAAATTATTAAAATCAATGTGCGCATTGTACACAAATATTGTTGATCTATTCATTTTTATTGTCATCATGGTAGAACACTATTGATTAGCATATTCATTTTCATAAAATTTCCAGCAGCAATTCAAGGGTATATTTGGAGACATCGCCATTAAACCTAAATAATCCCCTTCGTTTTAATTTTTAAAATTATTAAAATCAATGTGCGCATTGTACACAAATATTGTTGATCCATTCATTTTTATTGTCATCATGGTAGAACACTATTCATTGATTAGCATAGAATACAAAATTTATTTATACTGTTATTTCTTATTAATTACTTAATTTATTTTCTTTGATCCTTTGGTCTTAAACTTTTGTCCACTACTGTATTTATCACGAAAATGCTTACGATCAATATAATGAATACTTTGAACTGAATAAATTCACTAAAAGCAAACAATAGTAACAGAAATTCGACTTTAATCATTTTAATTTCAATTAACATAAGATTTTAAATTAAAGATAGTCCAAGTGTCGATACGTATTACTAATAATTAAAATAATACACTGAATTGCTTTCAATAACTACTTTACAAACAATGATTTAGCAAATCTAACTGTAGATGAAATAAACAAACGTGAAACATCAAGAAAGAAACTGAAAATATTAAAAAAATTGTTTTCGTTGGAAAAGGAGACGGGATACTGAGAAATCTTGGAGAAAGTATTGCCTCAGTCTTGCTCTCGCAATTTAAATTCCACTGGCAATCGAAGAACTCAAATATTTCGTAAACACATAGGCGTTTTAATTGAAAGTATCCTGGTTAAACAACTTTAGAATAAATTGCTCCTCTCAGTTAAAAATGCGTAACTAGCAGCCGGAATATTGGAAGCTGTGTATTAATAAAATTAAAAACTCTAGCTTTTCACATAGACATGTTGGCGTATAAAATGTCTCGAGATTTTTTTTGTAATTTCATAACATTCCAGCTAGCTGCATTCGAAACAGATACACGTACAGTTAGATCCAAGAAGTATTCGTAGACTATACACTACAAATACATTCATTTAATCCTAAAATTCTCTATTCAGGACGAGGTGAATTTCCTTGTAGCATAGTGTACGAATACTTTTTTGAGCTACTTTATATTAACAGTTTTGCGTGGCTTTGCCCGCGCAGAAGTACTTTGATTTCAATTTAAACTATTTTCAAGAGACGTCCAATTGTGCAAGTTTTTAACATTAATTATAACCAGAAAGTTAAATACTTACTAATTTGTATAGTGTTTGTTTCAAAATCGGCGGATTTTCAAACAAACTTTCATCCCTTATTTTACCCCTTTGGGGGTTGATTTTCCAAAAATACGTATTTCTTTATTTCTAACCAAGAAGCTAAATACCAGTTTTCATAGTGCCCTACTTCAAGATCGACGGATTTTCAAACAACCTTTCAATCTCTATTTAACCCCCTTAGAGGTGGAATATTAAAAAATCCTTCCTTAATGGGTACCTACGTCATAAAAGGAACCGATTGTTCAAATTTCATGTTTCTAGCTTCTGTAGTTTAGACTCTGTGATAATGAATCAGTCGGTCCGAACATGTATTTTTATATGTATAGATAATAATATAGTAGTATACTAGTAGTATCATAGTAGTATAGTAGTATACTAGTAGTATTATAGTAGTATAGTGTTGGGATAGTAGTATTACAATACTATAACAGTATACTAGCAGGATAGTAGTATTATTGTAGTATAGTAATATGCTAGTAGGACAGTAGCATTATGGTAGCATAGCAGTATACTGGTAGGATAGTAGTATTATGGTAGTATACTAGTAGGATAGTAGTATTATGGTAGTATACTAGTAGGATAGTAGTATTATGGTAGTATACTAGTAGGATAGTAGTATTATGGTAGTATACTAGTAGGATAGTAGTATTATGGTAGTATAGTAGTATACTAGTATACTAGTAGGATGGTAGTATTATGGTAGCATAGCTGTATACTGGTAGGATAGTGGTATTATGGTAGCATAGCAGTATACTGGTAGGATAGTGGTATTATGGTAGCATAGCAGTATACTGGTAGGATAGTAGTATTATGGTAGTATACTAGTAGGATAGTAGTGTATTTAGAAATATAGTAGTATATTAGTATACTTAGAAGTACAGGAGTATAGTAGTGTACTTAGAAGTACGGTAGTGTACTTAGAAGTATAGGAGTATAGATAATAGTATACTAGTAGAATAGTAGCATTATAGTAGTATAGTATTATAGTAGTGGGATAGTAGCATTACAGTACTATAGCGGCAGTACATTAGTAGGACACTAGTATTATAGTGGTATATTAGTATACTTAGAAGTACGTGAGTATAGCAGTATACTTAGACGTACAGGAGTATAGTAGTTACTGGTATATTAGATATAAGGGAAACGCGCGCGCGCGTGTGTGTATGTGTGTGCGTGTGTAACGAGGTGATTTTCAAGACTTTTCTATTTCCGTCATGCGATGCGGCCAACCAACCAACGTGTTTAACCGAGCGATGCGGCAGTTACTTGCAAACACATTGGTTGCAAGCAATCCGTGCGGAGCTACGGTATATGCACATTATAATGTTTGAATGAACCGACCAATTACACTGGTAAATAGAATTTTCGTTACAGAGAATATTTACACACCGGGACGAAAAGATATCACGTGTGGGCTATCTTTAATTTGGAGATGGCGTATGTAGAATTTTTCAATTTTATCGAATGAAATGATAACGTTACAATTTTAGAATATAGGGATCGTTTGAAAGGCAAAAGAATATTGTTATTTTCGATGGCTAGCTAAAAAAAAAACAGTTAAAATACCACGAACCAAATGATATAGGAGCGGTATAAAAAATAACTAAGAGGGTTTCAATTTTTGAGAACAAAATATAGTTTCTTATAGATTTTGAAGTGTTGAATTCGAATCTATCGGGAAAAAATCAAATTTTATGCATGCTAGTGCACCTTTGTCTAACATATTTTATTAAAGTTCATTATCTTAATGTAGTTTATATATTAATATATAGTATTGTATTGATCTACGCTGCTGAGATAAAAAGATCGAAGCAAGATCATCTTCTGCAGGCAGTAGGTACGAAATGAATCAGTTCAGTTTTAATTTTCATAAGCGAATAAAACAGAAACAATACCACAAAATTTAATATTTGTTCACATTAAGTAGCTCATATTATAAGTAATTAAATACTAGATAATTTCAATAGTAAATAATTTTTACTTATACTTTTTTTAATATTTTAATGTTTTTTTTTTATGTAAGAAAAGTGAGTGTTTTATTTATTTCAACACCTTGTCAATGATTAATTATAATATATATATATTATATTTCTTCTTACACATATATATATACTAATTTACAATTGTGATATTTAATCATTTCAATTACGAAAAAATTGATACAAGATTTGATCCTTGAACCGTTTTAGAAATGACATGGAACTGAAAAAGAACAGTTAAATGAACAAAGAACTTCTGAAGAATCAAAATCACAAAGATATACTTAGAAATTTCAGTTCTTCGTAATAGTTATCCAGAATAGAAGTTCTTCAAACAGAAACTTTATATAACAGTTTGAAAGAATTATTTCCGGAACCTCTTCAAGCCATGCTTTAAACTGAATATCATCATCTTCAGTTTCATAAAATGGAAATAAAAGTTCTATACTTGACAAGCATATTTACTTCGCAACTGATTTTTGTCAGTATACTGTAAAATAATTACAACCACGAAAATTCTTAACCCTTAAATGCAAGATTTAACCATTTTATTAAAAAAGAATGTTTTCATGTCAGCAAGTTTGTAAATAAACAGCCAAAAATAATGAAAAGAATTATTTATTTATTATACAAAAAAAAAACAAAAAGAGTTTGTGCCCTGTAGAGCACATACCTACAGAAAACTTTTATATAAGAAGTAATGATTTACAAAAATTAAATTATATTTTATTTTATATATAAATATGCTGAGAAACAACTATAAAATAATCAGCAAACTATTTTAAAATATACGTTTCTTTTTTATGGTATTAAGTTGGGTGTAGCCAAAAATAAAAATAAAATTAGAAAAGTAAAATTATGTAAAATCTCAGTTTTAGCAGGATAAATGCCTCAAACACGTAGCCATCTGGTAGCTGAGGCATTAACCATTGAATATAGTTATATAAAAATCAGCAAGATGTTTCTACTGTTTTTTATGACTGACAGTAGTATAGTTAGTACCCTGTGGGGTCCACCATGCATTTAACACTAGATTTACGGACATCTCTTGTATATCTATTTCCAATGTACACATATTAAGGAATAAGGTATACATCTAACAGAATTTGAAACTGCAGAGCTGAGTCTGGAAATAGATTTGAGCATATTTGTATCATACCACCGATAAAAATTAGCGAAAATTGCTAGGAACAATAGTAGTATTAGTTTTGCAAAGTTTTCTCACGAACCTTGAAACCCGTCAAATTCACGGGTCCCGTAAACCTAGTGTTAAGGGGGTATTCTAGTCTAGAGATCAATTTTTTAGGTGCTATTTGGGATTTTTTTTTTTTACAACTATAAAGACATTGTGTCGGGATTTGTGGCATGGTCTTGATCTATATTTAAGAAGTATACAGTATTTTTTTCATGAAAAAATATTTATAATTGTCGAAGATACAGCTAGTTTAGTAGTGCCCCTTCAATTGAACATGCCTGCATGGTTGCCATGATTTCGGCAGTTCTTCTTCTCTCAAATGGACAAACAAACATCCATTATGTTCAGTATGAACGTGACTATCGTCGGTACCAATAGTGTATAAAAACATTGAAGAGAAAATTTTTGGCAGCACTTTAAAGTTAGGTTATCGGTTCTTTGTGCTTTTTTTCAAATTTAGCGTGCCAAAAAAACAGTTAAAAACATTAGATTTTAAAAATTTTGGTACGGACGATAGAGACACATGTGCTGAAGGTACCCTCCAAATTTGGTCGTAATCGGTCAACTAGATCTTGAGATATCATGGCAACTATTTTGAAAAATGTGGTTTCGAAAAAAACGCATATAAAGTATTTCATACGAATATACCTGCTATTGCAGAACCGTGCAACGGTGCGTCGCACGCTGCGGACAAACGCTTATAACTTCATCAATTTTTCAAATCCAACAATATCCACTGGTACAAATATTTTCAAAGGCATATACTTTCAGAAAATGAAATAAAAAAAAAATTGATTTTTTGAAGGTTCTAGACTAGAATACCCCCTTAAGGGTTAATTGTCAGTAACAGTTTTCTGAAAGTAAATCAATAATAATAACGTAATTATGATTCAAATTATTAATTTAGAATTATTGAAAGAGAAAACACAACAGTGTGACTGTTGAAATAAAACAAATAATAACCATGAACTACACGCCAGAGTGTATTTTCCTGAATTCTTTCAGAATCTTTTACGCGTCCCAAATATGTGAAAAATCACGTTAAACTTGATATACACTGTACAGGGCGCACATAGAGTTTAATAATTTTTAAAATTAAACGTTGTGCACTTCGAGTGGTAACTTAGACACTCGAATATTTGAGGTTGATGCAGGTACAGTACAAGAAATGATTGATGTTTTTAGACAAAAGAAAAGACTGAATATATTTCTATTACACGAGCGTGGTTGAACGTTACTGTTTAATGTATTTTTACAAAATCTCTCGCTGGAGGGATGTTATGCGCTTATATAAAGGTGTCAGGAGTGGGGTGTTTGGTTCCCTTTTTGGGGTGGGAGATATTGTCGACTGTCGAAAATGTTTCCAGCGACTTCAGGTATATTTTGTTTCATCGGTCGAAAGTAAAATGTACCGAGGATAACCTTAATCGCGTAAACTATCTGAAATTTTTAAGGAAGCCAGGCCAAATCGAAGGAACATAGAAAAAATGGGAAAAATCCGAAACTGGCATGGCAATAAGTACGTTTGCTGTAAAGGGTATTGTTTAGCCTTAATGATGCTGTCTCCAAATATACCCTTGAATTACGGCTGAAGTTTTATGAATATAAAATGAATGTTGTTACAACGTAACATACACCGTAGTGTAACGTTTAGCAGGCTGACAAAATAGTGTGCCATTGCAGGGTTGATAAACCAACACACGAAGACTCATAAAAAACAAGAAACGCAAGAAATAAATTACACCGCTGTCAACGGTACATAATTCAAATAAAGTAGAGATAAGAAAGGATTCCAAGAAAAAGTACATTCCACAAAGTATAGGAGATTACAACGGTACAATGGAAGACATTGAGAAAGCGGAGAAAAATAAGTTACTTTCTAAGAATAAAAAATGAAACACGCTATTATAAAATAAACTTATTTCTTCCAATGCTCGCAACGAGTTTTATGTAGACACTGATGAACGAAGAAATAATTTACAATTGTAAGGTTATGGTAGTATTTTATTGGGATGGGATGTCAGAATAAAACTCAGCAAATAAAATTCACCGAAATAGAAAGATATAATTGTTTATTACTATTAATTTACACGCGGTTATTCGCGAAACGTTCATTCATTGTTCTTTATAACTACAGTGGCTCCAAAAAGTATTCGTACACTAAGTCAGAAATAAATTCGTTCAACCCTTAAATTCTGAGTCTGATAGAAGTATTTGATAAAACTTTGTGGGTATGTATTACCTTGGGTATTTACCTTTAATAATTTTTTGCAGGTGCTACGTAAAATGAATCAATAAATTCTATGTTACATCAGTTTAGTAAAATTATTATCCGAAAAATGTAGAAAGCGTACATGTACACAGGCCATCTTTTATTTTACACTTTTTGCATAATGCATATATTTTTATGTTTTATGTTATCAATGACAATATATGTAACATCCTTTACTCCTTCTGTAAAGAGTGCAACTTCTCGCTATAATAATATGTTCGACATATGGAAATAATAAAATGCAGATTCTA
>JAOPTO010001558.1:0-17805 GCA_033822845.1 Tetrapedia diversipes | reverse complement strand
AAAATGTTCAAATTCGAAATATTTACTAAAATTCGCCTATATTAACTGTCATTTAGTTTAGTCAAATAATATACCAAAATTTACATATATGACCATTTAACCTCTGAAACTGACTAATAAAGAAGTTAACTAGAGTCTGAAAATTTGCGAAACTATCATTTGGTGACCAACAGTCACCTCTCGAGTGCAAAGGGTTAAACTTTCTATTAGAATTTCATATATACAACGTAATTGAATCGCCCTTAACCCTTTGCACTCTAGAGGTGACAGTTAGTCGTCTAATGATACTACTTTTCAAAATTTTCAAATTCGAAATATTTACTAAAATTCGCCTATATTAACTGTCATTTAGTTTAGTCAAGTAATATACCAAAATTTACATATCTGACTATTTAACCTCTGAGACTGACTAATAAAGAAGTTAACTAAAGTCGGAAAATTTGCGAAACTATCATTTGGTGACCAACAGTCACCTCTCGAGTGCAAAGGGTTAAGAGTAGTCAACACATGAAGATTTAACCGCTAGAAACGATATCGCCCAGAAACGTGTTACCTTCGTATAAAGGAACGTGATAAAATTTTCAAACGAAGCATGCAAACAACCGATTAATAGGCTCCCGGTCGGTAAAGCGTTAAGAGGTTAGATCAACGAACGTTACTATTATCTTTTTTTAGCGATACATCACTGGCGGTGATCAACCGTGCTTCGATTTCATAACGCCAACGCGATCGCAATTCCGTTGCTCGTTTCGCCTCCTCGGTCAACGGAACAACGCCAACAATCCCAACAAGTCGTGAAATTGATATTCTCACGGAAGATTAATCATTCGCCGACGCGAGTGTTCGCGATGAGTAACCAGAGAGAAAGCTCGAAGCCCACTGCTGCTCGAACCGTTTTCCTAGATGAGCTGGCCACGCACACCATCGTGCACTACCCATATCATTCTTTACACGTTACACATTGGTTTTTAACACTATTCCTACCACAACCGGTCAAATGACCGTTTTTGAAATTTCGATTAGAATTTCATCGATGTAACGTAATTGAAACGCCTTTAAACTTTAAACCTTTTCTCAAATATACGTATAACACATCTTCAGTTAGTCGTTTAATGATACTGCTTTTCAAAATTTTCGAATTCGAAATATTTACTAAAATTCGCCTGTATTAACTGTCATTTAGTTTAGTTAAATGATGTACTAAACTTTATACATATGATTATCTAACCTCTGAGCCTCACCAATAAACAAACTAACTAAAGTCTGAAAATTTGTAAAACTATCATTTGGTGACTGACAGTCACCGTTCGAATGAAAAGGGTTAAAATTTCGATTAAAATTTCATATATACAATGTAGTTGAATCGCCTTTAACCCTTTGCACTCGAGAGGTGACAGTTAGTCGTTTAATGGTTTAACATGTTTTAGGTTAACATCCGTGTTTGGCCTGAAATTTTCATCACGAGTGCATTTTCATCACATATTGCATGTAAGCTAAAAACAGTGGAATCGCACTTTTTGGCATTTTTCGACACGGAATATGACGAGCGCTATCGCGCCGCTTGGCAATTTTCGATCGGGAAATAAGAAAGGGCCATGGCACTCAAACGGTTAACACGTTCCCTGCCGCGTGGGGCGTTTCCGGCCTGAACGGAAAGTCTTTAAAAAATGTCCGGCAGGGACGTGTTAACCCTTTCGCTACGGGCGGGTTCTCCGTCGCGATATTTCCACTGAACGGAGCGCCGCGACATCACTGCATGCTACGCGACGTGGCGGAGAACCCAAGCTGCTTGAATGTTTTCGAAGGAAAAAATTTTTCTCCAAAGGATATTTATAAATAAAGGGTATTCTAGGGTATTTATAACGTCTTAGCATGCGCTCTTTAATTTACAGTATGAGAGGAAATAACATTATGCAATACAATATAATATTGTAGGATTCTTCCACGGAATAACCGTTGGAGATACATTGTATTTGTCCGTAAAATAGCCGTTACGAAGATGACACGGCTCGCCGCCGTGTCGATAGTCAATTGTTTTTGGTAAACTTGTTGCGACCAGCAAATTTAGCGGCAGTCGTTTTCTTGCGTGCATAAGAAGAAGAGTCGCGGAAAGCAATGCCGCTCAGAGTCTTATTCTTTTTCTTGCGTGTTCAAATAAATTAACCTTTCTTGTGTGTTTTTCTTTTAATAAACTGTTAACTCTCTTTGTTTATGATTCGTGTGTTTTTCCCCTTCATCCTCATATCCTACAATATAGTGGCATCTTATGGAGGGCCACTATAGTGGCCCGTAGTACCGTCGATGGCATCTGTTGAATTGAAACAACTAAAAGTCGCGGAGATGCGCTAAAGGCTACGTGTGTTAGGGATGGGCAGCAAGGGTACTTGGATTAAATAAGAATAACTCGAGGTCCGCTTTCTATAAATTCCTCTGACTGACTACTTTATTCTTTACTGGTTGTCCTTACACTCCTAGGTTCGGGGGTCGGTCCGAAAATTACCTGCCCCCGACCGGCACACTTTAAGGTGGGGAGGTACAAATTAAATACTACTCTTTTCCCAAATCCAACAGCATCTTATGGAAGGCCACCATAGTGGCCCGTAGTAGCGAAAGGGTTAAAAGGGTTGCCAAGAACACAAAACCATTTCCACCGCGGGTCGACGCGAATCGATCAAAGCAACGACGAGGAAACAGAACGGACAGGGAACGATTTTTCCGCCGTGGATCACGATCACGTGGATATGTTTATGCGCGCGGTTCGCAGGGGAGATTTATGCCGACACCGATACACCTTTCTCCCGGCATAGAAATGTCAGTAATGCGGTCCACCAGGAGCGCCGCGAGCGTAACGTATTGTCGTTAATGAATCGGCTGAAGGGAGCAAACGTGTGTGCCGTTTTTCCAAAGCGACGTTTATACGCAGCGCAAATTGACAGCGCGCTAAATCCCGAACGAATTTCTTTGCCAGGTCCACGATAAGTGTGACGTCGACAAAATGGTCGCGGGGTTTGCCCGCGCAAGTATCCGGTTTGCGTGCTTTTGCTGACCCATTACCAGGAATTACAGCTCGCACAAGGGAACACCGCGAACTGTTATTCACGGATTTGAATGAAACTTTGTGGGATTATAGAGTGATCCAAGACAAGAATAACGGTGTGCTTCATTTGGGCCCAATCGACCTTTAACCCTTTGCGGTCGGCAGATTTTTCGGCTGGGACTACCAGCAAGTCGGGGCGAATTTAGCTTTTCGGAGTCATTATTCCCTAAACGATTCAAGATGGATAGATCTACATTTAAAAGCACACACTATGTTGATGTTAATTTGTAATGTTTAATAGGGCTTAACCCTTTCGCTACGGCAGTGTCTTCCGTAGAAGCGTCACCGCTGTACGGGCCCGCGTGCCGCCGAAGTAGCGCCACTGAACGGACTACTGCGCCGCAAAGTATGCATATTGTACTTAGGTAAAGTGGTGTTCGGACGCATATCTTTCTGTGCAGACTTACCATTCTCCGGATCGTACGATACTTTAAGTGTTACACAACAACATATTTTAAGGTTTTTCAATTATTATATCAATAAAAATATATTTAAGAATTCTCAATTACACTTTACAATATCAAATTAAAATTTTCAATAATTTAATTCAGTGTGATAAATCTCAAATGATCTGAGATATCTCGCTGCTATCCTTAGCTTACGTCACTATCGAATGTTTGAAGATATCTCGCTGATATCTCCAGCTTATAATACCACCATTGTCTCTATTATTATTAACTAAGGACCGAACAAAATTACATGCTAATATTTCACTTGTTTTAAACAAATACGAATCAACCAGAGAATGAGACAAATGCCATCGATGTGCATTATGCCTAAAGATAAAAACATCTTTACGATGTCGCAGCACTCATGGTCAAGTGGTATCGAACTGACGTCGCCTATAGGCGACACTCGTACACACAGGTCGTCGCGCGGATGTCGCCTATAGGCGACGCTCGTACACACAGGACGTCGCGCGGATGTCGCCTATAGGCGACACTCGTAGCGGAAGGGTTAAACTGCATAAAAACAGAAAGAGTTAGCTTTTTGGCATTGTCTCGTCTTCCGCTGTACGGCAAGACTTGTTTGGGAAAGATAGCGCACCGATGTCCTTTTCGGACTTCAGATAAACGCCCGGTTACCATGGCTGAACGGCAATGGTTTTCATATAAAATCAAAGCCTCAAACCGTTAATATCGCCAACAAATCTACCTTGAAATCCTGAACAATTGGAATGTTTATTTCTTACTAATCTTTGAAATTCAATTTATAATTTATTATATGTTTATTTATTTATAAATTGATTTCTATTTACTTATTTCTCGATGGCAAAATAATGCGTGAGACGTCTGAAATGGCTAGCATTCTGTTAATCTAATTGTAAGTTTTTCTGGATTGCTCTTTCGAGATGTGATCATGCCGCCAAAGCGGCGACACCGATTTCTACGACAGTTTTGAAATGCCGCCATAGCGGCGGCACCGACCGCAAAGGGTTAACCTGGCGCAAAAATTATCGCTGTGGCCTATGGGCGCACATTTTGCGCCCAGCATAAGTCGTCGATATAGACTATGGGCGCACATGTGCGTTCGGCGACGGCTTTGTTCATTTACTGCTGTCTTACTGAATTTGTCAAGAAATTATTTTATCATATCCGTGTAACACTCAGAAACAACATACCTTGGTCTTTTATTTTATTTTAGTGTCTAATATAGTAGAAGAAACGAACAATTATTTCACATATATAAAAGGAAATACTTCGCCTAAGACACACTCCCGGATTAATTCCTGGAAACCCACATCAATAGGTGAGATGTATGGATTTTTGGCCATTATAATGTTAATGCCACGGACAAAGAAATTAACACTAAATGAGTATTGGTCGACTGACGAATTAACAAAGACCAACATGTTTCGCGAAATTATGGCACGAGACAGATTCATGATTTTATTACAAATGCTACATTTTAATGATAACAACATAAGAAGCAATGACCCCTTATATAAAATACGGCCCATAATTGATGCACTATTAATTTTGTTATTGTCTTTTTGTTATTGTAAGCTCTTGTTTATGTATGGTTTGGAGTTCGTTTTGTACATTTCATTTTATATATTTTATAATACATTATAATTATCAAATTATAGCGTTTTAAAACTTTACCCTTGACGAATAAATAATATATATTGAAGATAAAAAGTATTTAAAAAATTGAAAAATATTAATTTTGGAGTGGATAAAGTAACAGTAATTTGATTCTGTACAATATTACAATTGAATACACCGCCGAACAGATTCAGATTGCGTGAAAAAGTATTCAGTCCCCAGCGATAGTTAGTGCCGGCTGCACGCCGTCGACGCGAAGCATTTCGGCTCAGAGTATTAAGCAGTCAAAGGGTTAAGGGTGTGAAAATTAACCCCAAAGTGAAATCAGTCGCGAAATTGCATTGTAATACGTGTATGAATGCGATAGAGCGAATGCGAGTTTAGGAAAATGTGAAGAATGCTTGAATCGAGCGATAGCCGTGTGAACGTAGAATGTTTGGACTCGAGTGTTTCTAAGGCGCGAAAGATGAGCATTTGAGAAAACGTCCCTGTGTTTTCACGATCACGTTCAACTTAACACTATTCCTACCACAACCGGTCAAATGACCGTTTTTAAAATTTCGATTAGAATTTCCTATATGCAACGTAATTGAATTGCCTTTAACCAGTTAACTGTGGCGCCCCCTTTTTAAAGCACGCACTTATATGTGTCGTGAAAATTGAGCGATGACGAGTATACTCGTCAATCACAGAGTAAGTGTCGCTGTTAAAATATTGGATCAAAAAGATGGGTTTATTATATAAAATTGACAATTTTATTAAATATCTACTCATTTGGTTAACACAAACATATATTACATACATATTAAACGAAAAACACAAGAAAAATTAAATACATATAAATATAAGAATTTAAATTCCTGTTGTCCTGTGGCGGACCATCCCTGAAGGAATCTTATAATAAATTAGCTTTCCCACTTTTGCGTTTGTCCCTTTTACGCTAACATCTAAAAAACGTTATCATCGCACATAATAAATTCGTTATGTGAACTAATAAGCTGTTTCAGCCGGTGCATGCGGGGGCGCATGAGTTTATCTCAAATTATTTATGTTTTTTATTCATTTGTTTTATTCCGGCCTGGCCTCAACATATTCTAAACATCTTGAAATTTGAGAATATGTTTCGTTTTTCTCAAAAATTACAATTTAAATAGCCAATGGTCACTAGTTTATACGCATGACGAGTATACTCGTCAACACACAAAATCGTTCCACTTCTCCATGACGAGTATACTCGTCAATCACAGTTAACTGGTTAAACTTTACGACCTTTCCTCAAATATACCGTTGAGAATTTTCAATAAGAGAATAAACTACGATGTGTTGCTCTGTAAAAGAGGTTAATTTCATTTTCTTAATCGTTACATTATTTACAATATATACATTTTCCTGTAAAAGAGAAACGACAATTAAAGTCTATTCTCTATTTTGTTTCATTTAAAAAATAAAGAATTTTATTGTAAAGCAAATAAGTTAACTAATTTACAATATTAACACGTGGTTGTCTAACCTAAAAAAATCGAGAATCGGCAATTAAAAGTCTATGCTTCTCACTTTTATGTTTGGAGAATCAGTGAATAAATCTCTAATACTATATATCTACAATACTGTCTCTAATACTATAAATCTATACTAATCTAGTTAGTACTATTTCGCTATCACTATTTCAGAAAACACAAAATTTGCTCTTTCTCTTTATTTCTACTGCCGCCGCTTGGCTTGTACTGTCCCTTTGGTGGTTTGACAAAACACCACTCACGCACAAAGCTTACATATACAGAAGCTCCAAAAAGTATTCGTACACTATGTCACAAATAAATTCGTTTAACCCTTAAATTCTGAGTCTGATAGAAGTACTTGATAAAACTTTGTGGGTATGTAGATCGTAATAGTATACGTATGAATTAATCTCTTCTTTTCATTTAAATGCCATTTAAAGGGGTGAAACCAGCGTTGAAGTTTCTGAGCTTTCTCTCATTTTTTAAAGATAATTTTGTAATAGTACTTGATGAAGCAAAACCTTTCGAATAGAAAGTGTTTGATTTTTAATACTCTAGCACCCTGTCATAAAAAAAAGAACCAAAGAAAAGCTTGTATTCAAAGCATAAACAATCATTGAAGCTTTAATATTTGTTATCTGCCTCCTTAAAAGATATTTTGCCGCCAAAAAAATTGCTCCACGCAAAACACACTATGTTCTGTACATATACAAAATTTCATTCAAATCAGAATTTCAGAATTAGTTGAATTTCCTTCTAATACAGTGTACGATTACTTTTTGAAGCCACTGTATATATATCGTGATTACAAGGAAGCCACGTTCAATGATAAAAAAAAGTTTGCAAGACACGTGTTGCATCTCAATTAGATTAAATTATATTTATTATATTAAAAATATCAATTTGAAATGAAATTATCGGACAAAACTTTCCGGTAGACCTAATATTTTTCACCAACATGGCAGACGTTTCGTTCCATGGCAAGGGGGCCACTTTGGTCACACCACGGACACCAGGGAAGCTATCGCGCGCCATGAGGATCGGGCAACAATGGCGTCCTCTATCGAGCCGAGAAATTATTATAATTATGAAAAACAATTTGCCAATCCTCGACGTGTTACGTTATTAAAGAAACTATCCCTCCCCTCGCCCCCTCCTACCGCGTCTAACCCACAGTATCCCTCCACGTATCCCCATGAGAGCTGTATCGCGCACAAAGCGAAGGATCCGCCCGTAATTTCAGCATTGCACAACAATAATGATTCCCGAGACAATGGCTCGTATATATTGGGTGGCAAAAGCGTTTCGCGTGGGCTGCGAAGGCAACGTGCACGTACACACGCGCGCGCGCGAGCGTGGCCCGTGAGAAATTATTGCCATCCACAGGGGCTCGCTTGCGCTGGTACGACACGCGAAATTCTGTTGTCTTTCCGCCGTGAATAACTCCGCACAGCTTGAAATTAATCGTCGAGCGATCTTAATAAGCGCGTTAATGAGCGAGCTTCGCAGCCACCCGCCCCCCTCTCCCTCTCCCTCGTCCACCCCCGCACGGTCACGGCTGTACTCTTTAAACGATACTCCGGCTGACAACTCTCTCTCTCGTCCGCTTTAATAACTATTTTACCTTTAATTAAGCTATTCCTGTTCTCTCACCCCCTCCCCTGCCCCTTGCTTCCGTCCCTTTAGTCGTTGGAGCTCGTTTCTGCTCCCGTCGCTTCCTCGCGCGACCCTTAAGCTCGGGAGGGTGCTGGGGATTATCGAATCATCGTTGCCGTGGAAATAACTAAGTTTCTCTGTTTTCTTGTGAAATGATTAACCCTTTTGCTGCGAGCGTCGTCTATAGGCCACATCCGTGTGATGACCTGTGTGTACGAGTGCCGACTTTAAAAATTTACCATTTTGAATGAAATTACTAGGAATTATAATTCGATGTCTAACTATCCTAAATTGTATTTTTATTTATAATAATAGCAAAATTGAAAATTTTTATTTTGACATATCAATTACCCTGAATTATATTTTTATTTGTAATAATAGCAAAATTGAGAATTTTAATTTTAACATATCAATTACCCTAAATTATATTTTTATTTGTAATAATAGCAGGATTGAGAATTTTAATTTTGACATATCAATTACCCTAAATTATATTTTTATTTATAATAATTGCAAAATTGAGAATGTTTATTTTGACATATCAATTACTCCAAATTATATTTTTATTTATAATAATAGCAAGATTGAGAATTTTATTTTTGACATATCAATTACCTTAAATTATATTTTTATTTGTAATAACTGCAAAATTGAGAATTTTAATTTTGACATATCAATCACCCTAAATTATATTTTTATTTGTAATAACAGCAAAATTGAGAATTTTAATTTGACATATCAATCACACTAAATTATATTTTTCTTTGTAATAATAGCAAGATTGAGAATTTTTATTTGACATACCAATTACCCTAAATTATATTTTTATTTATAATAATAGCAAAATTGAGAATTTTAATTTTGACATATCAATCACCCTAAATTATATTTTTATTTGTAATAACAGCAAAATTGAGAATTTTAATTTGACATATCAATCACACTAAATTATATTTTTCTTTGTAATAATAGCAAGATTGAGAATTTTTATTTGACATACCAATTACCCCAAATTATATTTTTATTTATAATAATAGCAAAATTGAGAATTTTAATTTTGACATATCAATCACCCTAAATTATATTTTTATTTGTAATAATAGCAAAATCTCCAACTATGTCGCTGTGTAACACATAAAAAAATACGATCCGGAGAATGACGTGCGAGGCTTCGTGATATGATTCACGGCTCGAAGAAACGCGAGATGGATTCGTGACACATTTTGCGGTTCGAACGCGAGAAATACGGATCGGACTCGCGATACATTTTTTTCACGGGCTGATTATAATGCTGTGTCTACGACTGAAGCGATACGAAGCAACATTTCGTCGTTTCTGTGTAGCATTTTTCAAAAAAGGTTTTCTATATAAGACGACTTACAGTGGTTCACAGAGGTATTCGTACATTTGCAACTATCGAGTTCAGATAAATAATATTTGTTAATTGTATACTATATTCTGAAAAATTTATCAACAGAAATGTATAATGTAATGACTGAATTTTTCTTACATCTTCTCTTTAGATATATATCTTGTTTTATGCATTTCAATAAACTTACGTTTCTCTATCCAACAACCTTGTCATTCTACTGTTAGTTATTACTAGAACTGGATAATTAAGGATTATAACAATATCCTTGTCCAACAGTACTTCAAATTTCGATAAGTTGTTCGTTTAACGATCAGCGGTGTACGATATCGTTTAGTAGACAGAATCCTCGATTTTTGGAAATTCCAGGTTCCCTAAAAAACTGTTTTTATCGAGTAACATCGGCGATTTTTAATATAAACCTCTCCGGTTAAATGGCCAACACCGGGGCCATCGCGGCCATTTAACCGGACAACAACCATAAACAATTTTACAGTAATCCTAATTTAACGAGCATCTTACGAATCACAGCGCAAAGCATTCCGTTACCCGAAGAACTTCACCACTTCCGTGTGCACGGACGAGCTCGAAAGATGCGACAGACACGACACAATGGAAGAGGGGAGGAGAAAAACCTGATCGACCAGCATCGCGAAGTATACAGTAACAGACAAAAGTTTAAGACGGTAGGATAATGTAGAACATACTTTTATGGTCTGCAAATATTGTCTGTACATTCATTTTTATTGTTATTACAGTAGAACATTATTTATTGTTTAACATAGAGTACAAATTTTATTTATATTGTTATTTGTTATTAATTAATTAATTTATAGTAGCAGACAAAAGTGTGAGACGGGAGAACAATGTAGAACATATTTTTATGGTCTGCAAATATTGTCTGTACATTCATTTTTATTGTTATTACAGTAGAACATTATTTATTGATGAACATAGAGTACAAATTTTATTTATATTGTTATTTGTTATTAATTAATTAATTTACAGTAGCAGACAAAAGTGTAAGACGGGAGAACAATGTAGAACATAGTTTTGTGGTCTGCATATATATGTCAGTATGTTCATTTTTATTGTTATTATGGTAGAACACTATTTATTGATTAGCACAGAATACAAATTTTATTTATACGCTTACTTCTTATTAATTAATTAATTTATTTTTTTTCACCCTTTGGACTTAAGTTTTTGTCCGCTACTGTATACTTATTTCTTAATGTATAGTACCGGACAAAAGTTTCAGATGGCAGAATAATGTAAAATTATAGGTATATATTTATAAATGTATATATTCCTTTCAAATATAAACATTTATTAATATATAAATTTATATATACATATTTTTTATTATATAAATAAATATAATGTTTATATATTAATGTATATTTATATTATTTAAGATTTATTAATATATTAATATTTAAATAATTTAAAATAAATAAATTTAATAAACCTAACCAGGTTTATTAATATACTATTATTTAAATTACGATTTATTAATAAATTATTTTAATATTATTAGATCCTTATATTTAGATTTATAAATAATTTATATATTAATAATTAATTAAAAATTATTTTATGGTTCACAAATATAGTTTACTGATTCATTCATATTGTTATTATGGTAGAACACTATTTATTCATTAGCGTAGAATACAAATTTTGTTTATCATGCTATTCCTTATAAATTAGTCAGTTTTATGGTCTGCGAAAATAAAATGTGCGTAAATCGAGAACTGTGCACATTTGTGACGCGTGCTTCCCTTCAGTAACAGCAACTTTGACGCGTTGAACTGACGATGCGAAAGGGTTAAACTTTTGTCCGCTACTGTAAATTAGCCGGATCGCGAAACAAGGCACCGATGAACCGTTCCTACGTAGCCGGCGCGAAAGAAGCTATTATTCGAGGCGAGTTGGTAGAAGAACGAGTGGAGAATGCGGCTTATTAACGCGTCACCCGTTACACCGGGCAGCCATCCATAATTCTTCCGCTTTTTCCCTCTAGACGAACGACGTTAATTCGTCTTGATACGGCGCATCCGGCTCGAGAGCCCCGTTCCTCGAAATCCCGCGAAAAGGGAAACCATGGTCGTTGATTTCGCGCGGGAAACCGTAAGCCCTCTTTTATATCGTACAGTTCTGTCCAAAAGTCTAAATTGAACGCACAGGAATTTTTAACGAAACGATTGAAAATACGCAGAAGTCGTTTCTTTTTAAGAAAAATGAGTAGGTATTTAGGGAAAGGTTGCTCAAGTGATACCAGTGCTTATACCGGGTGTTCACGTTAATTACCAGTCAACATTTTTTTCAATAAATATTAAGCGCACGAAGAACTTCAAAGAAGAAGCAAATATTTCTGGACGACTATACTCTCAGTTAGTTCATAGACAGCATCTATTCGAGGATGACTATAATCGTTCTTAGTATCAAAAATCGATGTTTTATATAAAACAGTATATTGTACACTTTTACGAAACCTCATTCAACATATTTTCAGCCAGTTTACATTTTCTCCTTCGGTATTCTTTTTCCTCTTTTGAACTCCATTTTCTGGATATTTTGTTGAAATGAAATTTAAAAAATTTAAAGTTTTAAAGTTAGGTGCATTTTTCTGGTGAAATAGGGTACGAAGACTTTTGTGACTGATTGTACATATATATTACAATTTGTACTTTTATTTTTAATAAACTTTTAACTAATAACCTGGGAGTTATCAATTATAGGGTAAGGTTGCTCAAGTCGTACCACTTAAATTTTGAATGAACTACACTGATAACAGCGCATACAATCACAATCAAATATACATTTGAGTCAATCAAGTGTTTTACATTTCATTTTCTGCCGTGAATCTGCCTCCTTATAAATCCGTTGATCAGGCAAGTTTATTTCAGTTTTCTTATAATTTTCTTTATACGTTTGATAGTTAATTTTGCAAATTAATTATTGTTAAAATTGTGTTACTTCTTAGATATAAATTCAGAAGAATTTCCATAATCGTTTGGTCGAAACGGAATCGTATTAATTTTATTCAATGTTAAGTTACATTACTTTTAAATGGAACTTGTGTCGTGTCTTAAGTCGTACCAATATGAGGTTCCTAAATCGTACTGGTACAACTTAAAAAATTACTTCTTGTTTTTACATTTATAATAAATGGAAACAAGAAGATATGGAAGAGGCGTTAACCAAATTATCGGAAGGAGTTATTGGATTTAATGAAGCTCATAGACAATATAACATCCCTAAATATCTTAGCTCCTATTCCCATAATAAATCACAGCAAAGTATTCCGTGGATGCTCTACCTCATCAGTTGAAATAACGTCAACGCAGAATAAAGAACACATAAAAAATACGGCAAATAAAAGAAATGTAGGAATAAAAAGGAAGAATAAAAAAGAATTGGCATTAAACATTAAAAAGAAGAAAAGTGATTGGTTTTGTTTTATTTGTAGAGAAGATCGGGAGGAAAACATGATTAAATGCTTGAAATGCAAATCATGGGTTCACGATTTATGCGCTGGAGTTGACAAAAGAATTAAAAAATTTGTGTGTAATGTTTGTACTAACTGAATACTTATGTGTTATACAAACAGATAAATAAAAAGTACGTTTTAAACATTATTGTTGCTTTATTGAATTCTTAGGTACGACTTAGGCTATAGGTGGTACGACTTAGGAAACCGATTACTTGTGCGTACCAATGTAGGTTTTTAAAGATATAGTTTATTTTAAATGAAAACATATAGATTTTCGAATTTCATTACA
This sequence comes from Tetrapedia diversipes, assembly GCA_033822845.1. Classification (NCBI taxonomy): domain Eukaryota; kingdom Metazoa; phylum Arthropoda; class Insecta; order Hymenoptera; family Apidae; genus Tetrapedia; species Tetrapedia diversipes. Next base: position 4,348 of record JAOPTO010001558.1, on the reverse strand, counting down.
ATAAATAACAACAATATTAACACAAGTTTTAAATAACACATTTAATTTCTATTTATTCGATAAATCCTAAGTTTTATACGGATTTTTCCTTAAGACTTAAGGGTACGACTTGAGCAACTTTACCCTACAACACATAGGGGTTATCTAGGGTCAGAAAAAATGAGATCTATCGAAACTGGTGTAGGTGGATACAGGAATTATAAACCGAGGGACTGTTACGTGTGGCCGTGGACACGGTGTGCACGATGGTTTCGTTTTTACTTCGCGTTGGTCAGAAGGGACAAGATTTAGTAACGATAACCTCAGAGTGTTATGTTTTATGCGGTTGCACATGCGCGAAGGAGTACAATGGAGAAACGTCGGAGGACAATGATATGCATGTGACAAATCGCGAAAAGCGCTGATCGGATATCGTACACTGTCCGATATCGTGCGAGGAGGAGATCGTATATCGAACAAATGAGATTTCACATGGTACAGAAATAAACGCGCGTACAGGGTGTAATATAAATTATTGACTGTAATATAAAGTTGATGTTTTTCAGTTTCACAACACCAGTCCCATTTTTACATATACAGTAGCGGACAAAAGTTGGGGGCGACAGGTCAATGTAAAACATAATTTTATGGTTCGTAAACATTGTTTATTTATTGATTTTTATTGCCATTATGGTAGAACACCATTTATCGATTAGTTATCTATTTCTTGCTAATTAACTTATGGAATTAATTAGCAACGGACTCCTTGTGTATCTGGCAGAAATACGGAAATTAAACCCTTGTCATACCACGTACAGTAGCGGACAAAAGTTTAAGACCAAAGGGTCAAATGAAATAAATTAATTAATTAATAAGAAATGACAGTATAAATAAAATTTGTATTCTATGCTAATCAATAAATAGTGTTCTACCATAATGACGATAAAAATGAATAGATAAACAATATTTGCAAACCATAAAATTATATTTTACATTGTCCTGTCGTCTTAAACTTTTGTCTGCTATTGTAATTTGAATGGCTAATCGATTAAAACGGAATAACTTTAAATTGATATATCTCGGCAACCAAAACGTATAATGACAAATCAAATTTGGTTCTGCAGAAGAAGAATTGTACTATATGTTACAATAATTTTTTACTACAAAATTACAAAAATCTACATTAATAGTATACAGTAGTGGACAAAATTTAAGATCAAAGGGTCAAAGAAAATAAATAAGTTAATTAATAAGAAGGAGATGGCTAATCAATAAATAGTGTTCTACCATAATAACAATAAAAATGAACAGATAAACAATATTTGCGAATTATAAAATTATGTTTTACATTGTCCTGTCATCTTAAACGTTTGTTCACTACTGTAAATTAATTAATTATTAAAACATAAGAGTATAAATAAATTTGCATTCTATTATAATCAATAAATAGTGTCCTACCGTAATAAAAATAAAAATGAATAAATAAACAATATTTGCAAACCATGAAATTATGTTTTACACTGTCCTGTCGTCTTATACCTTTGTTCACTACTGTCAATTAATTAATTGATAAGAAATAAGAGAATAAATAAAATTTGCATTCTATTCTAATCAATAAATAGTGTTCTACCGTAATTACAATAAAACTGAACAGATAAACAATATTTGCGAACTATAAAATTATGTTTTACATTGTCCTGTCATCTTAAACTTTTGTCCGCTACTGTACATACTTCATTTCTGAAACCCTCGTACACAAACAGGGCTCTATTCACGAATCAAAATAAATGAACAAATAAATAATAAACAAAAGAAAATCGTCCTCAAAAACGCAAATTAATTTATACCAGCTTACACCAAACATTTCTCCCCAAATCCGCGAATTTCGCCAACCCACCCCCATCTCATCGACGAGACGCGAACGCATTCTTTCGAGCGCGTACGACACAGGTCGCCGTTAATGCACCGTTCGATATTAATTATCAACGTTCGTCTGGCGGCGAGAGGGGTTAGGTGAGGGAGGGCTGTTTGCATCGGGCAGAACGGAAACAGCCCGATCGGAATTAGACACGACGAATGAATATTTCATCGGGCCGTTGCGACGGGGGACTCGAAAATCGATAACTCATTAATAGGAAGTAAGAAGCGCGCGGCTCCAGACTGAGAGACATGCACGCGTAACAGCCGCGGCGCCGTGAAATTTCCGCGAGTTAGCTTTATCATTAATCACGAGTTTCGGTGTGAATTAGACTCAATTACACTGCCGCGAGTAATCCCGCGCAAACCGAGTATCCATTAATCGAGTTACCTGGAACTTGAAACTCGGCGAGCGGCAAAGTTCGTCTACCATTAAAATCAAGAGTGGTTTAATCCCCGGGCTGCTCGACTACCTCCGACGAGCCGTCTCTTCCTTTCCTTTTTTTCTCCGCTCTTCTTCTTCCTCGTCTTTCTTTATGGCTCTCGCGCCCGGTTGAGCCGAGAGTTCCGCGATTCGTCAGATTTCCCAGGCGAAATGGGTCAGAAACAACCTATTAGTCGACCTGGAAAGCCTCTTGGGGGAGGGTTTAACCCTTTGGTATACAGTGTTCGGACGAAACTGGGCAAAAATTGAAGGGGTGACTCTATGCAACATTCTAAGACGAAAATTAAGAGTAACAAAATTGCATTTGACGCTTTATTTATTAGTTATAAGCAATTAAAGAACGGGCTATTTTACGCCTGAGAGCAGGCAACCGAGGCAACGCGGTAGGTAGCGTCGCTGGCTGCCTGCTCTCAGGCGCAAAGCAGCTCGTTCTTTTAGTTGCTTATAACTGATAAACAAAGCGTCAAACGCAATATTGTTACTCTTGATTTTCGTCTTAGAATGTTGCATACAGTTATCTCTCCAATTTTCTCCGAGCTTCATCCGAACACCCTGTATACAGGTCGATATGAGGTGATATTGGTACTACAACATGTTAATTTATTTGTTTTTGGTTATTCTGTAATGGCGGATTTCGGATACGCCCAGAGAGAAAGTTGAGTTTGGTTATTCTATATTTCAGCATAATGTTTTTTGTTGAGTTCTTCTATTTTAGTTGTGATGACATGGAACCTGTATGGGTGTTCTAAGGGACTGCATCAAACAGTTTACCTGAACGTCCACCCTTCTTTATCTTTTTTATAACTGTGTTAGAAGAAGGTGTACTTAATAAGGATTATAACCAATATACTATAAATGCAACACGACATAGCTGCAGATGGCTTTGTTTTATGACACCCGTTATGTGCCCCACTTTTATGATTTTTATAATTGCGTTAGAAGAAGGTATACTTAATAGGAACTGTAACCAACATACTATGAATGCGACGTGACACAGCTGCAGATGGCTTTGTTTTATGACACCCGTTATGTGTCCCATTGTTATGGTTTTTATAATTGTGTTAGAAAGTGTACTTATAGGGACTGTAAGTAACACACTATGAACGCGACGCGTCACAGAATTACAAATGGCTTTGTTTTATGACACCCGTTATATTCCTCACTCTGTTGTACGGTGCGAGGCAACGGGGGCCGCCGCGTCACGCTACCTACCCCCACTCCCTCGCCTTGAAATGTAGCTTATTTTTCTGGCTACGCTAGTCGCGAGACCGCAAACCACCGGCCTCTGCGGTAAGTACATAAGTACATAAGCAAAGCGAACAGAAACAGCAAGAACCAAGCGCGATCGTGTGTCAGAACTGGGTAAAATAGGCTACTTCGCGTACAGTCCCATTTAAAAGTAAGTACCGTATTGTCGTGATATACCGGGTGTCCTGTAACACAGTTATATGTATAATAGCACATTTTTAAAACCGTGAAAATTAAAATATATATATATTCTAAAGATACATAACTGTGTCATTTGGCTAAATATTTTTTTAATTACTTTTTATGTGTTTCTTATTGTGAATATTCTGTAAAAAAATCCGTCTAATAATATGAAAAAAAGTTGGTACTTAATGGGTTAATATTATTAGACGTTTAACAGCCACCTTAAATACCTTTTCGTGTTTCTTATTGTAAATATTCTGTAAAAAAATCTGTCTAATAATATGAAAAAAAGTTGGTACTTAATGGGTTAATATTATTAACCCTTTGCACTCGAGAGGTGATCGTTAGTCGTTTAATGATACTAACTTCGAAAATTTTCAAATTCGAAATATTTACTATGATTCACGTATATTAAACTTCATTTAGTTTAGATAAGTCGTATATTAAAATTTACATATATGACTATTTAACGTCCGAGTCTGAACTAAAGTCTGAAAATTTGCAAAACTATCATATGCTAGGATTACGATGTCCCATGAGAGGGGACAGCTGAGTGCAAAGGGTTAATAAACAAAA
>JAOPTO010001556.1:0-101549 GCA_033822845.1 Tetrapedia diversipes | reverse complement strand
ATTATATATAAATAATTTTTAAACCCTTGTTGAGGGGTTACGTAAAAAAAAAAAAACTCGTGTTAAAAGAAAAAAGACTATGTATTTATTGAAAAAAGGTATCGGTGGTGTCTATACTACCACATTGTATGCCGGTGGCATCTGAGGCATTTAAAACTGTAGGTGAAGAAAATATTTAAAATTTTATACATTATTGTAAAACACTAAAATTGGTTTGCATATTCATTATATGCAATTTAACGATAACGAAAAATAGAAACAAACAAATCGCCAAACAAAAGAATGTTGTATTATCGCAAACCCGGCGCTAAAGCAACAGACTTCCAAACCCGCGTTTTCGCGGGGCCGGCATACAATGTGTTAAACTGACCTAAAATAGAGACAAAGGAACAAGGAAATGGTTTTGTATAGCGAAGTAGGAAGTGCTGGATGAAGTAACAATTAAGAGCGACGTCGATCGTGAAAGAAGAGCGTTTAGACGATGCTAAAATCGTCGTAATGAGGTACAAATATACTCGTGGTCACACGCGGCGCATGTTATTTCCTGTGCGACACGCGATACGGCATTTCTCGCGTGCCTTCGCACGCACGACCTCCAACATTGAACGCTGCACCCGAAACGTGCACGACGTGGACACGTGCATCTCGTACACGTCGCCTTTACGACAAACGTCTATTTGACGGAAGAAGGCTCCCTGATTTTCCACGAAATTCATCGGCACGTCAGGGTTCCCAATTTATTAATTCCGATCCGTTGCGCTCTTATGGCGGCGCTCGTGGTAGAGGTTATGTCACGTGTCACAGTCAACCGCGAGTTTTCTCTTTTGGAAGCGTGAGAGGATCGTTTCCGGGAACGGGATAATATTTGGACCATTTTAGATCTTTTCATCGTTACCAATAATTGCTGAATTTACTCTCGAAATTTACAGGAAAAGGAAAAAGTGAAATTAATGACGCCATTATGAAAAAATGGCGGCATTAATTAAATTATTGAATTAAATGTTTGTATTGAAGAATTTGTTTTGGTCGTTTGCATTATTTTTAAGAAATTTTAACATCTAAAAATGGAAACTGCTATTACTATTAATTATATTAAACATTTTTATTTTCATAATCCTATTCAATGTAAATTATTCACGATTTCCTCATTCTAAGGCATCACAGATTTTAATACTGCCTAACTACTGCATTTACTCTCGTAAATCATGAAATTGAGAAATTTACAGAAAAAGAAAAAAAGTGAAATTAATGACAACATTAATTAAATTATTGAATTAAATATTCGTATTGAAGAATTTGTTTTGGTCGTTTGCATTATTTCTAAGAAATTTCGACACCTAAAAATGGAAACTGCTATTATTATTAATTATATTAAACGTTTTTATTTTCATACTTCTGTTCAATGTAAATTATTCACGATTTCCTCATTCTAAGGCATCACAAATTTTAATGCCCCCTAAATATATGTACACCTCAATTTATCAACTCCGATTCAATGATTAAAATTTGTATTACTGTTAATTTTTTCTCGTCGTCGTTAGATATATTTTTTAATTCGCCGCCTAAATTTAGAAATGAATTATTAGCTATCTTGTAGACAAAATTAATATGATGCCGTTTGTCACACTTCTCATAAAAGTTTGGAAGTACCTTTCAATTTATACCCTTGTCAGATCTTTCGCTAATTTTCTTATAAGCTAAAAATTAGTAGTATATATATTACTAATAGTTTTATACAATTTTCGTAAATTTCTAATTTGACATCAGTTTCTTCATTTCTGAGAAACAAGATTTCTAACTTGACAACATTTTACATTTTTTCCTCTTCTAAATTTTTGCGATGCTTAAAATGCATTAGTTCTTCCAAACTTTTGATCGACAATGTATATACTCTAACGGGGTTACCCATTTAATGAACAAATAAATACATAATTAAATTACAAAAAACAAAAAGCTTATCCACGAACTTTCCATTGATTCTAAATATCAATAATTCTAAATATAAATAAAGTTTAACACTAGATTTACGGACATTTCTTGTATATTTATTTCTAATATTCATATATTAAGGAGTAGGTATACATCAAAAAGAATTTAAAATTGCAGAACTGAGGGGGAAATAAATTTAGGTCTATTTGTACCGCTCCATCGGTAAAATTCAGCAAAAATTGCTAGGAATGAAAGCAAATTATTGTTGCAAATTTTACTCATGAAATCCGAAACCTGTCAAATTGATAACACGTTCGTCGCTACGTCACCCAAATATGGGTGACGCTCTTTTTCTTAAACTTAAATAGGATTTAAAATTGTAATTTTAAAAGGAATTCAATGGAATAAGCATTGAAGTATAATATATAAAATAAAAAGTAAAAATTTCTGCTGTTTTTATCTTTTTTTAACCTAGTTTTCTATGCAAATTGGATTCGGGCCCAACGCGCAACTCGATTGAATCACGCTGGGCGACGAACCTGTTAATATCGCAGTTCAACTTCCACATTAAAACGAAACGTAAGAAACCAGGTCGGCACGACGGGCTGGCGGTGATCGACCGCAGGGGGCAAGACTCGAGGTGTAAGTTAAAAGTTCTCCTGTCAATCAAAGACAGCCGGAGTGTCTGCGGTGAATGGCTGAAGGGTTTGATTCGATTGATCCGCCGGCATCGAGAGGCGGCGGCCAGAAGAAGCGGAAGAAGAAGCGGAGAACGGGATCGCGCGCAAACAGAACGGATGGCGGAACAAGGAATCTTTTCGGCTCTAATTGCCGTAATTAAATTCGAGAACTTACCCGATTCTCCGGCCGAGATCCCGGATCGCTGCGACCCCTCGAATTGTTCTCAGCCACCCTGCGAAGCCTGCCTGCCGTGTAATCCGTTCCCAAGGCGTCGCGCATTTAACCGTGATCGCTTTCGCCGAATTTCTTCCCGACACGAGGCTTTCTTAGACGATTCTTCGGCGATTCACATCGTCAGGTGGACGCGCACGGTTTCAGGGAGCCGTGGCTGTCCTTGGGAAACCCCGTGCCGCCCTGGACGCTCGAGCGGGAAATTTGAATCGCGCAACGTGAACGTCTCGACTAATCTTAAGTCTTCCATTGTGTTTAAACTTTTTATGACTCGATGATATATTCAAACCAATGAGTTTCTCAAATTTCACTGAGATCAGGTTTTTCAAATTCGTACATTTTTAAATTAGAGTACGAGAACAAATGTTTCTCTAAATTTAGAAACATGCACGATCATTCGCTTATCTTTGCCATTTACATACATTTTTCCAACTTCTTCATCCTTTTTTCTTTTAAACCAAACTCTTTAAATTAATCCTTGTTTTCAACTTCGTTAAGTTGCGATTCTTTGATTTCTATTTTTATACACATCGTGTTTCACTAAACATCAAAACGTACACAATCATCTCTTCTTGTAACACTGTTTGTTTCTTCTTTCGTGTTAAGGAGTTTGATCGATGTAAACGAAATAAATAAATAAATAAATAATCCTTATGCAATAAGAGTCTATCTTATGAACACAGTAGGTTAACGAAACACAACAAATGAGAACGTCGATCGATTTAAAGCTTGGAAACACGCATCAAGGTGCTCCACGCAGTCGAGAGGGTGACATCGAGTCAAAGTTTCACCGTTGCACCGCACGCACCGCGACGAGTCGATCGATCGATACGAATTAGGGCGATCGATGGCGGGCACCAGCGACTTGTCACGTACGCGGACGATTTGGAAGTGATCGGACGGCGGGGCCAATCGAGGGACACGATCGTTGTGGGACCTTTCCATCCTTGCAGCAGGCGTCGAGGAGTACAGTAAGCTGTTTCACGAGATCGAACGATGCCGCACGATTAGCCGAAATGTATAAACTTATTTATTTCGTGACAGATAACCCCAGCTTCCCGCAACAGCCGGGCCGGCCATTGGCGTCGAATCACGATAACGGGGAACGGGAGCCAGGTTTCTTAACGATCAAACGCTATCGATCGATTTTGAATGAAAATCGCCTGAATGAAAAGGTTTTCCGGGAATTTTTCATTTTCTAACAATATACGATAGCAGATATAAGTTTAAGACGAGAAGATATTACAGAGAAACAAAGTACTATGGTTTATAAATATTGTTTATTCAATTATTTTGATCGTTAGTAAAGTGGAAGGACATTTGTTGATTAATACGAAACACGAAATTTGCTTATTGTGTTATTTCTTACTTCATTATTATAAATTTTTCAGTCTCAAACTTTTGATAGCTACTGTAAACAATACTACTTTGATGAAATCCTTCTTCACGAAAATGCTGTTTATGGTATTCAAATAATATTTATGGGTGCCATAATAAAGAAAGGTTGTTGAGAATCTTTGTAAAATACCATAGTTCAAAGTAATAAATTACATTTTACAAGTATCTTATTATTAGTATTATATGTTAAATTTAAATTTGTTTAGAAACAATTGAAATTGAAACAAAGCTGATTAAAAATAAAAACAGTTCGAATTTCCATGAATAAAGTAGACAATAGTATCTTATTGATAGTATTACATTTAAATTTGTTTAAAAACAATTGGAATTGAAACAAAGGTGATTAAAAATAAAAAGAGCTCGAATCACCATTAATAAAATAAACAAGATAGTATCTTATTGATAGTATTACATTTAAATTTGTTTAGAAACAATTGAGATTGAAACAAAGGTGATTAAAAATAAAAACAGCTTGAATCTCCATGAATAAAATAGACAAAAAAGATTGATTAACAAACCAACACTCAATAACTATATTTTTTTTTTTTAATTAAACTACACATTACACTCTTCTGAGCTGTCAAAAACAATAAACCAAGTTACAATTTATAAATTTGTGACATCAAGCGAGCGATCAAGCGATCAGAAATCGAAGTAACTCAAAAACACCGATAAAGAAGCCAAGATATAATTACCGTAGAATTTAATTGCGGCGTAATTCCCATTCGAATAATTCTCCAATCTATTTCTAACGATCTTACGCTCTTTCAATCGTCGGGCAAGCCAAAAAAAAAAAAGGGATGGCACAAGGTCACGCGTTATAATTACGCTGTCCGTAAAACAGGCCCGTCGTTTCTGGAAACTCTGGTCGCTTCGCTTTTCGAAGGGGTCACCCGGTCATTTATTATGCTCCTATTCGAAAACCCGTACAAACACCATCGAGGGAAGCCGACCGATAACGATTTCTCGCCGAGGGATCCGGGAAAGCCGTGAAGAGATAATCAGCCCACGAACAGATCTAGCGCTGAAAGTTATCGAGTCCGACTGAGATGAACTATTTCGTTCCGATCGGTCCACGCGCGGAAGTCGCGGCTGATAATTGATAAGAGGTCCCTCGTTTCGGGCCGTCATACATAAATAAGCGCCCGTACAATCGGCCGTATTCATTCGATCGCGAATCGATCGAGCATCTCGTAACAAACAACGTTGCAACATTAATCACCGCTTCGTTCGTGAGATAATAATGGTCGCGGCGGAGGAAAAGAAACAGCGTTGTAAATAGCTGCGATACAAATTTAACCCTTTCGCTTCGAGCGCCGCTTATAGGCGGCGTCCACGAGATGACCTGTGGGTACGAGCGCCGCTTATAGGCGGCATCTAAATATATTTTGTATTTTAATAATTTTATGTTTTAACAATTCTGTATTTCAATAATTTTATAAGCCTTTTCATGTTAACCCTTTGACTGCTACGGGCGCATATATGCGCCCAGCACAAGCCGTCGATATAGACTATGGGCGCACATGTGCGCTCGCCGACGGCTTTGATCATTTACTGCTGTCTTACTGAATTTCTCAAGAAATTATTTTATCATATCCGTGTAACACTCAGAAACAACATACCTTGTTGCTTATCAACAAGAAAAATCTCGTTTATTTCGTCAGTTTTCCCTATATCTTAAATTCGTTTCATCTGTTCATCTGCCATTTGACAAAAGTTATGTATGGTTTGGAGTTCGTTTTGTACATTTCATTTTATATATTTTATAATACATTATAATTATCAAATTATGGCGTTTTAAAACTTTACCCTTGACGAATAAATAATATATATTGAAGATAAAAAATATTTAAAAAATTGAAAAATATTAATTTTGAAGTGGATAAAGTAACAGTAATTTGATTCTGTACAATATTACAATTGAATACACCGCCGAACAGATTCAGATTGCGTGAAAAAGTATTCAGTCCCCAGCGACAGTTAGTGCCGGCTGCACGCCGTCGACGCGAAGCATTTCGGCTGAGAGTCTTCCGCAGTCAAAGGGTTAAAAATGTAAATATACTTGTTACGTTAGAGCGGCGATTGTTTTATTCAGCGCAATTGTTATTTAAGACTTAGAAGAACGCGCACTGTGCACACTTCTGACGTGTGCTTCCGTTCAGTGACGGTACTTCGGCGGACTGGACAGCCGAAGCGAAAGGGTTAATTGAGGCATCTCGATTAACAACCTGGTGTTAACACTTTGCCGCCCGGCCCGTTTGTAACCATTTCTTCGCTTGACGCCGGCAAAACTGATCGTGTTACTTCGCTTGTCGCCGGCTGTTTTTGGGGAGATTGGGAAATGATAAATTTCAAGTTTTACTAATTCTCATCGGTAGGTCGAAATACAAAACACAGTGGTCGAAATTCCTACAACCCCGTAATTCTATTTCTAAACGTTTTCGAACTGTCTAAAATGCCAGATGTAGCTTAGATTCTTAAAAAAATCCCTTGAGAAAGTTACGTTAAGAGAAAGCTGGTTTATAGTTAATTCTTGCTTCCTAATCCCTAACATATCGCCTACCGAATCCTTATAAAAATCAACCAATCAACCGATTCGATATTCCTTTAACACGTTAAATGCCAGGCAAATCCGTAGAGACCGACCATAGATTTTAGGTTCACGTTACAGCAGCGTGCGGGTCTGCCCTTTGCATACTGCTAGTGAAACTAAAGATTTCGTTTAGGGGACATCGGTTTTTGTTCAGTCAATGCTTTAAGAATAAGAATATAATATAAAATAGTCGATGTAATTTATTAAAACAAGCTAAACAAAGGTTACAGAATTTTCTGTACCACTTCATATAGTCTGGGTCTGAATGGAACGGCAACCAAAATAGGCTGGGCACTTAACGCGTTAACAAGTTCGTCGCCTAGCGTGATTCGACTAAGTTTCTCGCTGGGCCCGAATCCGATTGCACAGAAAACTGGGGTAAAAAAATATAAAAACAGGAAAAATGTTAACTTTATATTATACTTCAATGCTTATTCCATTGAATTCCTTTTAAAATTCCAATTTTAAATCTTAATTAACCTTAAGAAAAAGAGCGTCACCCAGATTTGGGTGACGTGGCGACAAAAGTGTTAACACTAGAACTACCACAGCAGTCAAAATGACTGGTTGATGATTACTTATAGCAACCTTATAAATTCACTGTGGTAAAGCTTCCAAAATTTCCTATGATTTTCCGTAGAAGGTATAAATAAAGATTTATTTCTTATGTATTCCGTATTTTTTTATGTAATTTCCAATGCGATCTCTTCCGTGCAAATAAGTACGCTTTAATTGTCGGTAGTTCTAGTGTTAAACGATGCGTCCCACCTAAACATCATCAGAAACAACAACAGAGTTAGCTTCCATTCTAAGGTCGACTCGAGGAGTCCAAGTCTCCGGTTGGCGATCGCAAAAGCAACCCCTCGAAGCTGCGGTCAGCGCGAACAGGCGCAACGGAGGGTGGGCGCGATAAGCAGAGGGATTGCGGCGGGGCTCGATCATTGGCCGGCTCTGTGCCGGCAGTCACATCGAATCACGATCACCGATCCGCCGGATAGAAGGTGCACCGAAGGGATTTCCGGCGCAGATTGGCCCTAAGCAAATGACAAAGCACGGACACAGGAGCGTGAATGACGGAGGGAGCTGGCCGGCTAGGTCGACGCCGTAGGACAAGGAGGGTTGGAAAGAGGCGAACAGCGAAGGGGGGGAGGGAGGCAGCAGTCGGAGGTGGTCGGGAAGGAACGGGTAATCCTGAAACGGGGTGAGATCACAGGATGGTTTCCTTGGCCAGCCGCAATCTGTCCGCTTGGCCAGCAAAGCTCCAAGAAGCCTGGCCTTTGGAGTTTAGGGCCGGCCGCGGTGCAACCGGCAACCCTTTCGGAGAGCTGCCGGAAATCGAGCGCGATTCCTATTTATCGCCGCCCCGCGGTGGTGCTCGACGAGAGTGCCTTTGCAGCGAGCGGGACCCGTGGTGCACGGTGGCTCGCCGGGAAGAGGTTTGATTTACTTATCGTGAATATTGATAAATTTATCGATTCAGTATCTACATCCGTACAAATGTCGTTATCAATCACAAAATAATAATAAATAATAAATTTAATATGGGTATACCTACACAATACAAAATAATTTAGGGGAGTGTATGTAATTATGTATAAATAAATATTTGGATTATATAATTATGGATCGCCAGGATCGAAGAGGTTTGATTTACTTATCGTGAATATTGATAAATTTATCGATTTAGTATCTATATCCGTATAAATGTCGTTATGAATCACAAAATAATGATAAATAATAAATTTAAAATGGGTATACCTACACAATACAAAATTACTATATTTACTTATCGAGAATAATTATGGATAAATTTATCGATCTAGTATCTATATCCGCACAAATGTCGTTATCAATCACAAAATAATGATCAATAATAAATTTGGTATGAGTATATTTACACAATACAAAATTATTTAGGGGAGGGAATGTAATTATGTATAAATAGATATTTGGATTATATAATTATAGATCGCCAGCTCGAAGAGATTTGATTTACTTATCGTGAATAATTATTGATAAATTTATCGATCTGTAGAACTGAGATGGAAATAGATTTGGGTATATTTGTATTGCTCCATGAATAAAAGTTAGCAAAAATTGCTAGGAATAATAATAATTGTTTTTGCAAATTTTGCTGATGAACTTCGAAATTCGTCAAATTGACGGGTCCCATGAACCTACTGTTAACCCTTTGCGCTCGAGAGGTGACTGTTTGTCATCAAATGATAGTTTTGCAAATTTGCAGACTCCAGTTAGTTTATTTATTAGTTATACTCAGAGGTTAAACTTCAGGCTGCAATATTACAAAAGAGAACTAATTAGGGTAAGGTTGTACAAATCGTACCCCTTAAGGAAAAATCCGTATAAAACTTAATATTTATCAAACAAATTTTGTCAATCAAAGTTATTTTGTTTATTAGTTAAATTCAGAAATTAAATAGTCGTATATTGCTTAACTAAGTTAAATAACGTTTAATATGGGAGAACCTCAATAAATATTTTGAATTTGAAAATTTTTAAAATTAGTACCATTAAAAGAATAACAGTCACCTCTCGAGTGCAAAGGGTTAATAGGCTTCCGGTCGATAAACTGTTAGTAGTGATTCTGTTACAAAACCCCAACGAACACTCGGACTGTTCGGCATACAAATCGAATCTGTCGTTAGAACCGCGAACCAGCGACTCCAACTGGTTACAAGGGCCGCCGATCACAATTTATTCCCGTCGTATCGGTTTTGAGAGGCAAACGCGACTCGACCGGCCGTGTCCGCGCGCGTCTTGGCATAATCTTGGTGTGTTGTCATCAGAATTAACCTATTAATGCCCACCGTCTAGCCGGCTTGCCAAGAGTAATCGGCTCCGCATCGGGATTTGGACGGGCCGCGAAACACCGGCATTTGTCAGCCAGTTTGAAAGTCCGCTTCAACAAGTATCTTTGGAAGGGACGGAGAAATATTGCGACGCGTCTTCGAGCGCTCCGTCCCGGTAATATCGGAACTGTTTACCCGGGCGATAAATCTGTAACGCCCGGCCGGGAAAACCGCTCGGAGGAATTTCTGCGAGGACATCGCCGCTGAAAGATGAGATCTGCCGAACGGGACAGGCCACGGTTGGACCTGGACGAGTCGCGTTGTGCTCCAGCCGAAAAATTGGTTGGTCATCCTTCATATTGTCGTTTAGTCGTCTTGGTACTAACCCTTTGACTGACACGTCGAAATTATATGTTTCGCTTAGGACTCCATGGGAGTGAAATGTTCAATATACAGTATTTCATAGAAATTATTATTTTATTTTCGATGCTTTAATAACAATTTTTAATTGTTCAATGGGGCATTTACTACTTCGAAGTATCCTATAATTAGTGATAATGTTCAAAATATACTAACTGTCAGTTTTTATTCCACTCCTACAATTATAAGCTAAATACAATATTTAGAAATTAATTTTTTATTTTCAACGTTCTAATAACAATTTTTAATTGTTCAATGGGGCAATTTCCAGTTCAAAATATCCTCTAATTATTAATAATATTCAAAATACACTAACTGTCAATTTTTATTCAACTCTTACAATTATAAGCTGGATGCACTATTTCATAGAAATTAATTTTTTATTTTCAACGTTCTAATAACAATTTTTAATTATTGAATGGGGTATTTTGTACTTTAAAATATCCTGCAATTAACGATAATTTTCAAAATATATTAACTGTCAATTTTTATTCAACTCTAACAATTATAAGCTAGGTGCACTATTTCATAGAAATTAATTTTTTATTTTCAACGTTGTAATAACAATTTTTAATTATTGAATGGGGTATTTTCTACTTTAAAATATTCTGTAATTAACGATAATTTTCAAAATATACTAACTGTCAATTTTTATTCATTTTTTACAATTCTAAGCAGTTGAAGCGCTAAGGACACCAATGGCTACCGTGACTTCATAGGAGAAACTGTGATCGGTCATATATGATCAACGTGGCCATCACAGTATTAATCCTCCAATGGCATACAGTTTTTTCTTTAGATTGTTAAATATCACAGTGGGGTCTACCAAGTTCGAGCTGATTTTTCGAATGTGTGAAAAGTATTGGAAGAATTCAGTGAATTACCCTCAAATGTATGTAGCTTAAGGCTGTAAAAGTCGAATATTAGAAAGTACTTGTTATTAATTTACAATGTAATAACAAAAATCAATGTTTTGTCAGTGGTCATGGAAGACTCAATGTGCTATTGTAGGGTTAAGGAAAAAATCTTCAAACACATTCTACAAATTTGTGCAATTTTAATTCAAAGCTTCATTTCACAGTTTTTGTAAGACATATTACTAAATATATTCCACCTAATAAAAAAATATTATAATAATATAACAATATCCTTTAACAAACTTCAGACAGATTAAATCAGAACCTGTTGACAAAAGCTTACAAAACCACTAAAAACAAAGAGTATCAAAAGTGCCATACACTTTCGCCAACCGAAGAAACGTTTAACGTGGAGAAAGGAATCGATAAAAGATCAAAGCGTTCACGGGCTCGGTCCCGTTTCGCTTTTTCGCCGCCGTGTCTCCAAAAAATAATACACAAAGGAGCAGGAGAAGGTGTTTCCAACAGAGTGTTAACGAACCGTTCGATTCGACCCGCCCGCCGCCCCCGCGGGGTGTTTATCCGAGAACTTAGCATCGACAAACAGCGTGGCTGTGCGAGTTCGAAGCGCAACGGCGGGGAGGCGGGGAGGCGGGAGTAAAAAAAAAAAAGGAAAAATCAGGAAAAGAGGAGAAAAAAAAAGGGACGAAAAAGGAGTTGCGGCCCGGTCGGTGGCGAAGCGATGAAAACGCGAAGGGGGATGAATGGAGGCGCAGAAAACGAACCGGAGAAACACAGCGAGGGGGATGGGGCCAGGCAGCAGCCGTCAAAAGTTACCGAACTAATAGGACGATTTTCAGCGCGGAGCGTTTAATTAAATTAATTATATGCGCGCCTCGGTCGTAATATAAATTGTGAGCAAGCGTCGGGGACGAACGTGAGAAGGCGGGGTTGGGACTGCGAAAGGGGGCCGGGGGTGGGTGAGTTCCGGTTGCGAGGCGGGCGGAAGGGGGTGGGAAAATGCCGTCAAGCTGCGATCGCCAACTTTGATAGTTACGTTTCATCCATCTATCCCAAATACGTTTTCCGCGGACTGCTGCTTCGACGCACAAAGTTCGAAATCGGAACGTTGCGCGCGCGCGCGCTCGTACATACCTAAGCATGTGTACCTGCGTGTGCACGTGTGTACAACGAATCTGTCTGGCGCATCCGTATTTTGTGCGGTTGTCCGATTAAAGTTACGGTTTTGATGCTCGACGCGGGGGAAGACAATGGCGTTTCGCGGAGAACGTAACCCGGTGTTATCGTTCGCGTTGCCCTGCGGTTCATTTTGAACCGCGATCCAGACGGATAATGTCAGGTGGCGCTGTCGTCGGCCGTTTCTTAACCTCTAATTAACGGTATGATATATCTACGAGTGGGGGGAGGGGGTGAGAAGATTCTGTTTTTCAAGTAGGACGGAAAGTTTAATGTTAACCCATTAACAGTAAAACAAACGTACTCTTTTTGTATTTCTTGTACTTTAACTCGATCACTATAGTGCTCGTCAGTTGTAAATAGGTTAGAATCTTCGCTATATATAAAAAGTTAATTCTTTCGATTACTGCGAATTGTGATAAATTTTAATTAATCTTAACCTTAGTTACAGAAATTAAAGAATAATTATAAATTACAAAATTTGCATTTGTTATGAATCTTTTGACGTAATCCTCGCTGCATATAAAAAATTAATCTTTACGATTACTGGGAATTGTGATAAATTTTAATTAATCTTAATCTTAGTTACAGAAATTAATGAATAATTATAAATTACAAAATTTGCATTTGTTATGAATCTTTTGACGTAATCCTCGCTGCAAATAAAAAATTAATCCTTACGATTATTGTAAAGTGTGATAAATTTTAATTAATCTTAACCTTAATTGCAGGAATTGAAGAATAATTATAAATTACAAAATTTGCATTTGTTATGAATCTTTTGACGCAATCCTCGCTGCATATAAAAAATTAATCTTTACGATTATTGAAAAGTGTGATAAATTTTAATTAATCTTAACCTTAATTGCAGAAATTGAAGAATAATTATAAATTACAAAATTTGCATTTGTTATGAAACTTTGTATAGTATATAATGTATGGTGATGTTTCTTTCTAACTAAATTATTTTATATAAAGACCTTAGAATTTTTCAAATATTCAAACTTGTACTCTGAAGACTGCACCCCCTTTTTCGTTCGCTTTGTAAAACTCTTCCAACAGAATGCTACCGAAATTATTTACTTCATACAAATTGAATCACTAAAAATCTGTCCAAACATATTCCTCGATACAGGAAGCAAAACATTCTTTCTGACAAAATCATTTCGTATAAAAACCTTAGAATTTTTCAGATATTTAAACTTATACTCTGAAGATTGTACCCCTTTTTTTACTTCATACAAATTGAATCACTAAAAATCTGTCCAAACATATTCCTCGATACAGGAAGCAAAACATTCTTTCTGACAAAATCATTTCGTATAAAAACCTTAGAATTTTTCAGATATTTAAACTTATACTCTGAAGATTGTACCCCTTTTTTTACTTCACATAGACTGAATGACTACAAATCTGTCCAAACATATTCCTCGATACAGGAAGCAAAACCTGCACGATTTACGTCCCATAACGTTTCGAAACGGTTCTTTCATGCAGCTACCCCTCTCCAAGAAACATCGTAATCGCCGCCCACAACAGTAACATCCGCAGCCACGGGCACGGGCATAAGAACGGTATAAAAAATGGTGTTCATAAACGGAAAACGCGTCCGCAGGGTTACGGGACGCCTCTCTCCCCTCCCCGATCATCCCCCGCCCCTTTCCCGAGGCTCGTAAAAAAAAAAGAACCGGAAGAGCCATCGCGACAGAGTCCAGAAATAAAAGAAAAAGACAACCCTCTAATTCCAAGCTGCTGTCCAATCTACAACAATTGGGTCCACCGCAAGGGTCGTGGAGTTCCATAAGGGTTGCAATTTCCTCCCTCTACGGCGCGGGGCGGCCGAAAAGGTTTTGAAAGGCCTCTGCGGAGGCCAGGAAACGGACTCGCGGCTTCCTTCGGCCGCGCACGCGCCCCTGCCCCCGGTGTTTGCACACACGCACCCCCGGATAACACAACGGGGGTGGTCGTGCAGCCCCGGTGCGCGCCTCTTGCGGTTTCTACGTCTCCAGATAAAGCGGCGAGGGGTGGCACACACGCTCAAAAACGGGGTAAACAGCGAACTTTCCAGGCGGTCGGCGATCCTTGCGAGCCAGACGGTAAATACATTTTTAAATAAGAGTTTTTTACCCCGCGCCCCTCTCCAACCCCTCCGCCGGAGGTTCTGCCGCCCCTCCACCCCCCGTCATGTTGCTCTGGCCGGATTTCGTCCCCGTATCGGGGAATTATCCTTTGCTTTGCGCATTATCCTTCGGCCCACGACCGGGGAAGCTTCAAAAGGCATCCATGGACCGGGACAACCCCCTTCTCAACCCACCCTACTGGCAGACACCGACTATGCCTCCCTTCTGATTGCCGTCTGACTTCAATCGAGTAACGCTACTTTCTGCTGCAGCTATCGATGACGTTTTCGAAGGAAGCTTGCGGAGGAGGATTCGTGATCGTTGTAGGGGTGCAGGGGATTTTTTTTGGGGGGGAGGGAATCTGGATGAGTTCTGAATGGGAGTTCTGAGAGTGAATTGATGATATACTGTAATAACGCGTGAACATTAATTTTTTGTGCTTGATAAGAGAAAGGTGAGCGTTCGATTGTTATTTAACACTAGAACTACCAGAATAACTAAAATGACCAATTGGTGATTATTCATTGCAACTTTATAAATTCACTGTGGTAAAGCTTCCAAAATTTAGTATGAGTTTCTGTAGAAGATATAAATAAAGATTTGTTTCTTATGTATTTAGTATTTTTTCATGCAATTTTTAATTTAATCTCTTCCATGTAAATAAGTACACTTTAATTGTTGGTAATTCTAATCTTAACATTCGGAGAGTATTCGTTGTGCAGGGAATTTAGGAGGATTTAGTGATTTTTTGAAATGAAGTAAAAAAAAAAGAAATTGCCTAGCTAAAGGAAGCTAAATAATTTAGAAACACAAAAATCAATCATTGATTTCATCAACCCTTATAATTTTAATCCTATCACATTACCTTTTCAAAAATTGTAATTACTCATAAATTCTTTGTTTACAAAAAATTCCTTTAATTTGATCAAAACTGAAAGTTCCCCCAAACCATTATGAATTTTTCTTCGCCAAGTTCAAAATGTCCTTCAACAAATATTTAATTTTAATCCTATCCTATTACTGTTTCAAGAATTCTAATTACTCATAATTTCTTTGTTTACAATAAATTCCTTTAATTTTATCAAAACTGAAAGTTCCCCCAAATCATTATGAATTTTTCTCCGCCAAGCTTAAAATGTCCCTTCACAAACATTTAATTTTAATCCTATCCTATTACCGTTTCAAGAATTCTAATTACTCATAATTTCTTTGTTTCCAAAAAATTCCTTTAATTTTATCAAAACTGAAAGTTGCCCCAAATCATTATGAATTTCTCTCCGCCAAGTTCAAAATGTCCCTCAACAAATATTTAATTTTAATCCTATCCTATTACTGTTTCAAAAATTCTAATTACTCATAATTTCTTTGTTTCCAAAAACTTCCTTTAATTTTATCAAAACTGAAAGTTCTCCCAAACCATCATGAATTTTTCTTCGCCAAGTTCAAGATGTCTCTCAACAAATATTTACAATATTTACAAAGATTAAGCATATCCAAACAACCGCTCATTATCCGCGCGACACAAATTGCTCCAGCCACCCACAGAATATTCAACACGATCGCACGCATCGCGTTCGTTCGCAGAAGCCGTGCTGCTGTTCAACCGCAGTTGCTCGCGTCTTCAAGCTCGTGTCTTCAGCGGCGAAGTCGTTTCCTTTTTTTCGTTCAGCCGCGTCCTCGTCGCTCGAATTCAATTGTGATTGATCACCGACGGTGATTGAGGATTCGAAATGAAAGCCTCGGCGGTCTCCGTAGCAAAGACAAAAAGACGAGCCAACCCCCCTCCCCCCCCCATTCTACACGGTCCTCCTCCGCCAACGACTCGCCGCGTCCCTCTTTTTCCCTCCCTTTTTCGCGGCCTCGCTTTTCTGGCTCTCCTTCGCCGCTCTGCTCCGCGGGAACTCGGGGGCTCGCAGACGGCACGAATAATGGAGTAAAATTCATACGACTCCATATCGGCGTGATAAAAAGACAGACGGACAGACAGTCGGGCCGAGCGAGAAGCCGGCACAAAGGAAGGATTAATTTTAAATATCATATACTTGCCCGGCCAAAAGCGAAGGTGGAAAGGGCTCCGTCGCCGGGGTGGCACGGAGGATTGATAAGTTACGTAGCCGCGGAGAGCCAGCCAGCTTTTCAGGGGATTTCCCTTTTTTTCGGGCCGGTGAAAGGCCACGGTAATTTCAGAGCCGCCCGAAAAAAATGGCGCTGCCGTTTCTGTTCCCTTTTTTTTCTCCCTCCGTTTTTCCTTTCCCCTTGGACGACTTACTTATTGGAGAATTTTCATTTTTGCGAATTCGTGCGGTTCCCGATCGCTTTGACTGCGGACGTTTTCTTTTTCCACGCGTACTGTGTGTTCGCGGAATTCGATCGTGTAGATGTCGCGAATCGCTCCTATTACTATTTAAAACTAGATGTTCATGGAAACCTTGGACCGGCTCGGAAGAGTTAATTGCTTTAACAGGCTTAACGACTTGGATGCTTCAACATTTGAATGTTAAATATAAATTGATCAATTACTCATTGAAACTGTATCTCGTTTAACCTTCTCTGCCGGAAAGAATATTGCTGTGATGAGTTCGAAATTACCTTGAGTTGGAATTGCCAATACGAAATGAAGTACGATGAAAATAGTTGGAGAATATGAGACTACGGGGATCTCTAAGTATGTATAAACAAATTGGTGCAATTTGTCTTTATAATAATTTTAACAATAACAAAATATGATAACTGTGTATTAGATATTTTTCAATATTTCACTCCCAATTTAATAAACACATTAATCCCAACTTTACCTTAACAAACGAATTAATATTAACCTAAAATTTATCGCATTCTCAATTCGAAAGTGACATATGTAACTCAAAATTATGATTCTTTGAATTTAGAAACATATAAAATACATAGCAGCATTAAAAGTTTAAGTATCCTCTCCTAACCAATTACAACTTCCCTCATTTAATCGAAGAAAATCAGTTCCAGTAAGCGTTTTACTACGGCAACTTAAAAAAAAAAAAACAAAAATACATCTGTTTGAGTTGCATTACATCTAACGTAAACGCGCGATAGGTGAAAAATTTCACGAACATGTTCCAACTTTCGCGCCAGACTGTACATTCGACGTGTCGGCAGAAGCTACACGGAAAACCCAATGTATCGTTCGTAATGAGTTGGAAACTATTAAAAATACTGCTCAAAAACATTATCCTTTGAATACAGCAACATATAAAATACGTAGCATCATCAAAATTTTAAGTAATCTCTGCTAACCAATTACAACTTCTCCTAATCAATCAGTTCCTCTATGCGCCTTACTGGAACTTAAAAAACTAAAATACGTTTGTTTTACAGCAAACGCGTATTAAAATTAAATTAAGAACTGAAGAATAACACTACGCGTCTGACCATTAAAATAAAATTCAAGAATAGGACAACACGTCTGACCCCTTAGACGTGACATTTATTTCTGTTCCTTGTTTTTTATATATATAATATCAACCGTCTCTTCGTTACCACCTCTGGCTGAACTTTGCCGCCTTTAGTCAAATTTTCCATCCGTTGACAGCATTCTAGAAAATGCTTGATGCATGGCATTCTGTGAGCCAGCTCGCCTCACGAATGCCTTGAACGATTCTGCGCTAACACGATGCGCGATGCCTGTTAAATTTCACGAATGCGTTCCAATTTTTGCAGCAGACTGTACATTCGACGTGTCGGAAGAAGTTTCGAGCGGGAGAGCCGCACGGAAAGCCGGGTGCATCGTGAGGAGGGGGGGTTTGGAAACGGTTAAAAAGTGGTCGAGGAAAGCGGAAGCCGCCGCGGGGAACAATACCGGGCCACGGGATCCCATAAAGCCCTGCGACAATGCGGAACACAATCTAAGAACTCCAGCATTATATTACGTCCCATTGCATAATAATACACCGTCCGCGTGTCGGACGCGAACTCGCTCGCGCTCGCGCGCACGCTTACGATACACGCGCAGTTTTTGTTCGGCGGCGAATAAACGTCGCGGGGGAATTCTTATCTGACGATAATTCAACGCGCTCTGTATCGCACGCTCGATTTACTGTACGCTCCGCGCGAACCAAGCCGCCAAGGAATGCCGGGGCCCGTTATTATTACACTTTCGAACCTGTATACACGAGCGCGTACGTGTGCACGCGTGTACGTGTGTTCGGGGAACGTTGTCGAGCGCGGGAGCCCGCGGCTAACGAGCCTTTGACATTTTGCCAATCCAATTGAACGCACCCGCCGAAAACTTGGAATTGTCCCGCCCGACCGATGAGACACCTCGCGGAATCGAGCGTTTCCTGGTTTGCATCGCGTTCGACTGTCTTCAGGCGCGGCTCCATTCGCTGCGAGCCAACGAAACGCGGGTATTGTTCTTTCTAGAGTTCCGGGGCTCTTTCGTTGGGTGTGTCCAATGGCACACTACAACTTCGTAGACCGAGTTATAGACACTGTTAACACTTTATCGAACAGAAGCCAATTAATCGGCTTTTATATGCTTACAATTAGCCTGTAAATTTTGTGTTGGAAATTGAATACAGAAATACTACGAAGCAAAAATTAACGATAAACCAGTTTTCTCTTAACGTACTTTCTCAAGGGCTACTTCCAAGAAGCTAAGCCACATCTGGCATTTTAGAAAGTTCGAAAACATCGGGAAACAGAACAATGGGGCTGAAGGACCCGGACACGGGGTTGCAAGAATTTCGACCACTGCGTTCTGCTAGTCTTGTGACAAAACTCGCTAGGTGCGGTCATAATTGCCCTCCCTCGTGCTATATAAAAGTATCAACAAACTATCATAGTATTATTTCACAAATAAGAGTTTATTTCATTTAGCAATATAAAACCCCATTCCCAATATTTTGTAATGTTTCCTTACACGAAGGTGACTGTTTCGAACGATATCGTATGTATACTGTGAAGAGATATTAAACTATCAATTACTCGAAGAAAATCATTGTGACCAATTCATTAGTGATAGATCCCCGTCAAAATGACCCGATCGGAAGTGCATGTGCAATAAGTTACGAATATTTGTCCTTCTTAGACTTTTCGAATCGAAGCTTGGGGGGAATCGATGCTTCGTTTCGATTTAACACTAGAACTAGCGACAATTAACCTTTTGCACTTGAGAGGCGACAATTAGTAGCCTAATAATATTAACTTCACAGATTTTTAAATGTAAAATATTCACTAAGCTTCGTTTATAGTGAATTTAATTTAGTTTAGTTAAGTCATGTACTAAAATTTACATGTATGGCTGTTTAACCTCAGGTCTGATTAATAAACATTTATATAGTGAAATCTTATAATAAAATTTACATGTATGACTATTTAATCTCTGAGTCTGGCTAATAAATAAGCTATCTAAAGTCTGAAAATTTGCGAAACTATCGTTTGGCAACCGACAGTCGTCTCTCGAGTGGAAAGGGTTGAAGAATTACACATTATGGAAATAAATGCTTGTTAGAGTCGGTTAAAAAAAGGGAGGCCTCATCCAGTTCGAGATTCTGGGGTTAACGACAGTCCTCTTTGCAGAAGGCTACATAGCCTTTCCCACTCTGTGGCCAGGTTCTTCAGAACAAAGATCCTATCTTTTAGGCGATGCAACGTCGGGTTTCTCACTATACCTAGGCTTTTTCACGTTTACTATAAACAATACATCAATGCCCGATAGCTACGTGTCTTCGGGACACTAGCCATTAAATGGCGCCTTGGGGTTCCATTCACACTTTCTAACATACTTTCTGACCAAACACACCAAATACCCAGTCGTAAATCCTTCACTAGCCTAAATTACGGTCTAGACACTTTCAACGAACATCCAAAATATGCGGTCGCTAACATGCTATTTATTATAATATACGAAGTTAAATAACAATTTGGGAGGTGGGCTCAGCTAATCGCTTCAATCGTTTGTAGACAAACTGACTTTGATCATCTTAAAAAGGCAACGCCTTCCAGCTACAGTACTTTAGACAAAAAGCTCCCAACTGCTTGAACGATTTGACAGTGGATGGGGGCAACGCAGATCCACACATCAAACATCAAATTGACGGTGTTTCGTGAACCTAGTGTTAAGCAATATACTAAACGTCACTTGCACCACTATTTAACCCTATGAGTTCGAAAATTTGCAAAATTATCATTTCACTTCACAACTAACCGGAATACATATCCCCCAAAGCCCTACACAAAGTCACCTACAAGGCCACCCCCTTATTCAGCAACGAGCAACAAGAAATCCTCTGTGTGCTCGTCCTACTGTGGTTCACGAATTCGCAGCGCCCCGGAATTACGATTCGCCGTGGAATTCGCCATAGAGCCAGCGAAGGGTGGCAGGCTGGCGAGCTTGGTAGCCTAAAGCAGGGTGAAGAGAGGCGACCGGCTTTCGTAGCGGATTAATCGTGAATTATCAATCGACGTAGCCGAGTCGAGTCGAGTCGAAAGCCGAAGGAGAGAGCAAGGCACCCTCTGCCGGTCGAGAGGGCCCGGAGGGCTTGCTGAACGACGTTTCTGGTTAATCGCGTTTGCGGAAAAACGGAGATAATTCCTGGTCGTCCGTCTGGACGATGGAGGCGTGTACGTGGCGCGCGCGGAGGAAAGGCACACAGCACCGGGTCGGGGCTATAACCGCGTAGGATATACGGGGGGGAAGTGGGGTGGAGGTGGGCGACGGTGGTGGTGGTCGGAAGGAAGGGGTGAAAAAGTGGGGTCGTAGGTGATCTCTTGCCGTGTATGAGGCTGGAAGCTGAGCCAGGGGGAGGGTAGGGATTGATATTCGCGGGCACACGGAATTTTTAACTAGCCCGGCCAGCCTTTAGTCGTTCCGCCGCGAAAGCGCAGCAGAAAAGTTATGAATCTAATTTTCAGCGTATTTGTGTCTCAGCCACCCCCGGGCCACCCTTCGCTCCGCCATCGCCACCAGGAACACCTATATCAATCCCCCTTTTCCGTTTCTCCGTCTCTGTCTCTTTCCTCGCCCCTGAATACACGCATCCCTCCACGTCCTTCTCCTCCTCCTCCTGGTTCTCCTCCTCATCCTGCGCCACCTCCGCCTCCTCCCTGTCTTTCCCTCGTTCCACCTCTTCCGTCGTTCGCTTTCGCGTAATAAAGCGCGCCGCGGCTTCGTTAGGTTTTTATCTCGGCCAGCAAAAAAAATTAATTTCGAGAGACGCCATGGTTTTTCCACCCCCACACGCACCCCCTGTCCCTGTCCTCGTGCCGCCCCTCGCCCTGCTGCAACTCCACGTACGGACACCGTGGCAAGTTCGTCGTGTGCGCGTCCGGAATATGGGTGCGCTGCTTCGCACGGGAGACGTTTCCTTTATTCCGCACCCCCCTCTCCCCCGATCCATTTTTCTTTTTTTTACGAGAAACAGTCGACCGGAGATGCTGGCGAGCCCGAAGCGTGATTACCCTTTGCGCGTTGCGTTCAGCGCGCCGGTTTTAAAGCGATCTAAAAATTTAAGGGGCTCCAGAGGCTGAGCGATGACACGAGATCGAGGCTGGTGTTGCCTGTTCATATGAAATCCTTAGCACAGTTGTGTGTAAAAGGGTTAAAGGGATGCAACAATTTCATTAGTCAGTCCAATAAAAATTGCTCGAACACCAGATATCGATTGCACGATTACATTTAACCCTTTGCACTCGTACGTCTCAGCGTATGCGACATCACAAGTTTTACCGTGGAACTTGCATTTTTTTTAATTATACTCATGAAATGTTACAGCTAAGTATGCTAATAACATATTGGAAATGTTTTGTTTTGATTGAATAAAAAAATAAATTCCGAATTGGCGGTAATTCATGGTCATATTAACACATTGTTAACTCGTGTCTTCCTACTCAAACGTTGCTGATCGGCCACGAATAAACTCGTGACCGATTGAAACTCGTGTTTCGTTAATGAAACCCGCCAAATCGTATCTCTTTTGAAATAAAAAAAAATTGTTACACAAACATTGCTTCATCGATAAAAATGTTATGACGATTTTAATAACGTGCAAGTTTGCCGAAAAACGTGCGGTCCCAGACGGTACGTCTTATGAATTTCTTAGCGGTCCGCAATGTGTTAACACGTTTGTCGCCACGTCACCCATATTTGGGTAACGCTCTTTTCCTTGAATTTAAGTACGATTTAAAATTGGAATTTTAAAAGGAATTCAATGGAATAAGCATTGAAGTATAATATATATAAATATAAAATACACAAAATAAAAATAAAAAGTTAAAATTTTTGCTATTTTTATATCTTTTTACCCCAGTTTTCTATGAAATCGGATTTTGGACCCAACGAGAAACTCAGCCGAATCACGCTTTGTGACGAACGTGTTAAATTCGAGTGCAAAGGGTTAACTCGTACAACCCGTTAATTTCATCAATCCAACCCGACAAACGACAGTGTCTACGTCTCAGTCATGTTTCTCAACCGTCAACGACACTTGGACCCTGGTGCAACCTGGTCGAGGCGCAAGTGTAAATCAAGCCAAAATGTCCCCACGTTTCCCCATGCGTCGTCCCCCGTCGAATCGAGCGTGTAACGCCCATGCCCGCGTTCGTCACGCTTATAAGCGATAATTCCAGTCAGTGCCCCCCACCCCGTTGGTAATCACGTTCGCGCCGTCTTGCGCTCGCGCGCGCCTAACCACCCCATGCCACCCGTTCGAGCCCAACTCGCGGTACAATCCGCCATCGCAACCCGTTCCCATAAATCTTCCACGACCCGATAAGAAAAGATTGCCCACCGATGAGCTACCACCCCCAACCCCTTCCCCGCCCTCGAGAAAGAAAGCCTGTGCACCCTTTAGCCGAGGTTAGACCGGTGCAATCGTGTTGCTGCTGTAAAATCGAAGGGCGCTTTAACTGTCCTTCCCTTTCATGCCCTCTTCCGGCTTTCCGCCGGTCCGAGCTCGCGTGCACGATGAAATATACTTAAAACCGTAATTACGATATAATCAGCGGCCGCCGTGACCAGATACGCATCTCGGGGATGAAAGGAGCGAAGGGGGGCAGCAGAGGGTGGTGAGGAGGGGGTGAGGTGGTCGATCGATCTATTCGAACGGGGAAATCCTTTTTAAAAGTATACGGAGCAAGGGTTGAAGGTGCAGGAGAACCAGGAGGGGGGACCAGAGGGGGACGGGGGCAGGGGGGTAGGTTTAACCGCTGCCGTTGAGAGGAAAGCGGTCTTCCCCCGGTCACTTCAACGACGCGCACGCATACCAATGTCCGAGCGCGCGCGCGCGCGCCCGCGATACTGCGGGACCGGTACATAGGGGTACATGTGTATGGGAGAGCGAGGGGGAGACGAGTTTTACACATCACGTAAAAGTTAGTTCCTAATTATTCAGATTTTCTAATTAATGTTTCAGCCAACGATGATGGAGCATCCGGCTCGTCTTTCCTCTCTCCCTCTTTTTTCCTTTATCGAGCGCGCACATGCAGTCCCCTGTGCCGCCCTCCCGCAAACCAGCCCCCCCCCCCCCGCCCCTGCCGCTCAGTGAACGCGCGTACACTCTCCTTATTTGTAATTGTCTCGACCGCCCGGGAAATTAGCCGCTTTCAGACGTATTTTTAATGCGAGTTTAATACCTCCGCGACGAATGCTGGGATACTTGTAGGCGAAGTCACGTGATCGATCTCGAGATGCGTCGGACACGGACACCGTTTGAACCGTTTACAGGCTCGCCTTTTTTATTTCGTTCGCGAGACACGGTAACGGTTGCGAATATCCGGTTGCCGTTTCGATATCGGTTATTCGTGGCTTCAATGGAAATGCAAATTGAGACCTCGAGCTGTATTTGTTAACTGTAAAAAGCGTTAAGTAATCGCTTTTTCCATTTGTACGGAACATTTTGTATTTACTGAAATAACGTGTTGGTTTTTTTATAGTTTTCAAGTATTTTGTTTTTCGTTATTTCTATTGCAGTGGTTGATGGGGGCATTTGCCCCTGTTAACACTTAGCCAACCGAATGGGGAGATCTCCTACTTTTTTTCATAACAAGGGTGCTCTCATTGATGCTATTTACTTTTGTTGTTAGTTAGTTTTGAACTGGTGTTGTTCACAGTTCGTCAAATGCATTTTCTGCTTTTCCAAAGTACAATTTTTTAATTAATTGTTAATACGCGATGGACAGTGTTCGATTAGGCGTGGCACCTTGCGGTTAGCTAAATGTTAACCCTTTGCACTCGGATGTCCCCTCTCATGAGACATCGTAATCCTAGCATATGATAGTTTCGCAAATTTTTAGACTTTAGTTCAGACCCGGACGTTAAATAGCCATATATGTAAATTTTAATATACGACTTAACTAAACTAAATGAAGTTTAATATACGTGAATCATAGTAAATATTTCGAATTTGAAAATTTTTGAAGTTAGTATCGTTAAACGACTAACGGTCACCTCTAGAGGGCAAAGGGTTAATAAGCTTCTGGCGGGTGAAGTGTTAAGAGTAATAAAATCTTAAAATATAATGTTATATTCTTAAAATTTATTAGACATATAGGGTGGTTCATATAAATAAGGCCAGCTAAATATCTCTAATTGTGGGGTGTACAGAAAATATTTTGTATGTAATTTGAATTGTTTGAGAAAAGGTGCTTCCTCATGCTGGCTAATGAAAATTTAATTGTCTATGGCGTAGCATCAAATATGAAAATTAAAATATAAATCCCAAGCAAATTACAAATCGTCTAAAGAAATGCTCCAAAGCTTTTAAATTGTTTACATTTCGCCATTCCAAGAAAGGCTTTTAGATTCGCATTTAATCTATTATTACTTTCATTGCTAAATAACAAGATATTTTAAGGATCTCGTATTTAAAACAACGATGATCTGTTGACAGACGATCATAGAGTTTCGACGTCGTGTAAGCGCGATAAATAATAAAGAGCACTTTCGCGAAGAGCCGTCATTACGACAACCTTATCAGCCGCTTCGGCGTCATTGAAAACAGACTCCAAGGATGTTGTCGAAGCGTATCGACAGATGGCGCTGACTCAAGTGCGATTCTCGCGCTTCGGTGCTTGAGAACGTACTTCAAAGAAGAAAACGGGAAAGGAATTCGAGAAAAACTGCGGTTGAACAATTATACAGCTAGGCCTCGATTAATGAGAATTTAAATAGTACAATATTTGATTTAGTACGAATTGTGAAATGGTAAAGCAAACGAATATTCAATTGATGTAAGAAAAATATTACAGAGCCACAATGAAGAGTAAGAGATGAAGTTTGCACCAACGAAATTTGAAGATACTTTTTAAACTGTAGAAATCATATAACAAAAAATTACAGATACTGACCTCGACTGACTTATGCAAATTAGCACATGTATAAGAAAGAGTGCAATCTACGCTGCTAAAATATTTGAAAGAACTATAATTTAATAAACACATGAAAATGTGTACTGAAGAATTTTTATCATATATAATCGTATTGTATTCAAATTTTTTATTCACACTAATCGAAACCTACTTGTACACGCTTCTCTACGAGATTGACACTAGATTTACGGACATCTTTTGCATATCTATTTCTAGTATTCATATATTAATCCTTAGTGCTCCATTGGCTTCGCTGCGGAGACATTCTGTGTTTGATACGATTACATTCCAGATGCTTTGCCATTAGTTATTTTCCGACCTATTTTCATAGTTGAGGGCGTGGAAGAATGTTACAGTTAAGAATGTAAAACTGAGCGATAATAAAGATGGATTTTATACGAAGTAATCAGAATTGCCTGAGAAAGGTACTGTTGTATGTATATAAAGAAAAAAAATATACGAAGCGCTAAGGGTTAAGGAATAGGTATACATCAAAAAGAATTTGAAATTGCAGAATTGAGAGGGAAATAAATTTGAATATATTTGTATCGATCCATTAATAAAACTCGCCAAAAATTGCTAATAGTAATAATTATTATTTTCACAAATTTTACTTATATAGTCCAAAACTCGACAAATTGACGGACCTCGTAAACCTAGTGTTAAGCTTGCCAACCGATGAACGATCAAACGGTAAAAACATCCCTAGATCCGATAGAGAGGGAAGAAAGCACTCGTTCGAGTCGAAAAAAATGATTCGAGAAACCGGGAGCTTCCACGAGGCACACATGCATCGTCCTCGTTACGAACGCAATTTCACGGGTTACATAGATAAGAGAGCGGGCTCGCAAGTTGGCCAGCCTGGAGCGGGCGGCAGGGGGAGCGCAAAAAAGCGAGTAACGCGAGGGCGAGGAGTTATTCTGGACTCTGGTTCCCATATTTTGTTCTACTTGAAACTTACGAAATGAATATCTAACGATATTGGCCCTTTCCGTCAGGCTGCACCTCTGACTCGCGTCATTTTCGCTCGAGTGCAAATATTCCCAGCTTTCTGTCAGAGTTCACCTGTAACCCCTCCTTTCCCCCTGCAATTCTGAAACCGCTAATTCAAGGACCCCGTGTGGAAAGTCGTGGCAGAATATCGGTACACAAATCAATTTCTGGTCAAAAAAGAAATTTGTTTAAGCGCGAAATTAAAAAGCTGAAAGTGAGAAGGAAGTTTGAGGACACATCTGCGAAAATTAACTATATGGTTATATTTTGTAACGAATTCTGTGAATATCCTAACTCTTTTCAATAAAATTCAGAAGGAAAATTTATATTCACAGCTTAATTCTATGTAACGTTATTCCAAACAGAGTTACTAGATTTATCCCCTAGGAACATAAAATTTTGTTTGGACAATGAATACCACTCAATTTTCATACGGGTATCCTCATCTACAGGATACCATAAATTATGGCTCTTTCTTAACAGCAATCTTTACAGAATGGCATAAATAATATATGTTGGCATAAAATAATAGCAATATTTTTACCACATAACAATCTTTTAACAAATTACCATCCTCTCCTGTGTCCAAGCTTTTACTACCACTACAAGCTTATCCTATGCCACGTATAGTGGTTACAAAGTCACTCTCAAATTGTTATACCCTCCAATCAATCTAATTCCATCCTATTAGATATTAGGTTGGTGCGTATGAAATGTCGGATTTTTCAGTAAATAGATAAAACTAATAGATAAAGCTTCTTTCAAAAGCTGTTTATTTAATTAAAATATGTTCCATTTGCTTCAATATACATTTCCCAACGAGATTTTAATGCATAGATGCCTGCCTTAAAGAAATTCTGATCTTTAGAATCAATAAACTCTGAAATGGAATTTTTCAGACTGTCTTCATTTTCATATTGTTTAACCTGTAAATAGGGTTCTGAATGTTTAAAAAAATGAAAGTTAGTTGGCGAAAGATCCGGTGAATAAGCTGGGTGCTCACGTCGATTAACAAGTGATGGACGTATAATTTTCAGTTTTTCATGCATTTCATCAATGTACCGGCAGTATTTTCCGAGGTTATGCCAAAAACAAAAGCATAACGAAAACAGAGAGACAAACGTTCGCATGTAAAAAAAGAGCGACATTTCATATGCACCAACCTAATATATCTCCTATCTATCTGTTGAAAATTTATGTCCTAATTCTAAACATCTTGAAATTTGAGAATATGTTCTGTTTTTCTCAAAAATTACAATTTAACCCTTTCGCTACGGGTGGGTCCTCCGTCGCGATGTTTCCACTGAACGGAGCGCCGCGACATCATTGCATGGCGGAGAACCCAAGCAGCTTGAATGTTTTGGAAGGAAAAAATTTTTCTCCAAAGGATATTTATAAACAAAGGGTATTCCAGGGTATTTATAACGTCTTAGCATGCGCTCTTTAATTTACAGTATGAGAGTAAATAACATTATGCAATACAATATAATTGTTGGAAATTGAATACAGAAATACTACGAAGCAAAAATTAACCATAAACCAGCTTTCTCTTAACGTACTTTCTCAACGGATCCAGTTTTGACGACCTTTTTCTGGACATAACATAAATTACTAAGAAACGGAGCAAGAAAAGTTATCCTAGGTAACCGTCTTAAAAATCAACCAAAAAAAGTTGATATATGTAAATTAAAAAAAAAATATATATATATATATATATCAAGTAACTACGGTTAATATTTAGCAAACATACTTAACAATATGTACTCTATCATCCTATGAAAGATCGTTGAAATCGGTGTGTTACAGTTGGGGTCCTTTCCTTGTCAGTGTCAAAAAGTCAAACTGTGTCGAGCGCCTATAGGCGCTCTCAGTGTCACAAACGCAAAATTTCTAAGCGCCCTACAGGCGCCCACAGTAGTCAAGGGGTTAACCGGTCCCCCTATCAATATATAGCGTAGTTTTTCCGTGCTTTTCTATGCTAAATTAATAACTCTCTTAACCCTTTGACTGCGGCAGACTCTGAGCCGAAACGCTTCGCGTGGACGGCGTGCAGCCGGCACTAACTGTCACTGGGGACTGAATACTTCTTCACGCAATCTGAATCTGTTCGGCGGTGTATTCAATTGTAATATTGTACAGAATCAAATTACTGTTACTTTATCCACTCCAAAATTAATATTTTTCAATTTTTTAAATATTTTTTATCTTCAATATATATTATTTATTCGTCAAGGGTAAAGTTTTAAAACGCCATAATTTGATAATTATAATGTATTGTAAAATATATAAAATGAAATGTACAAAAGGAACTCCAAACCATACATAACTTTTGTCAAATGGCAGATGAACAGATGAAACGAATTTAAGATATAGGGAAAACTGACGAAATAAACGAAATTTTTCTTGTTGATAAGCAACAAGGTATGTTGTTTCTGAGTGTTACACGGATATGATAAAATAATTTCTTGACAAATTCAGTAAGACAGCAGTAAATGACCAAAGCCGTCGCCGAGCGCACATGTGCGCCCATAGTCTATATCGACGGCTTGCGCTGGGCGCATATATGCGCCCGTAGCAGTCAAAGGGTTAATATAAGTTAGCACTTAGTTTCATATTATTTTAAGCGGTAAGCGCATTTATTATTGTACATAGTTTAAGATCGCGAGCGCTCTAAGTTAGAGCCATCGACCTCATAGTTATTTCTTTCCCTTTGTTATCCCTTTTATACGTTTTGGTTTATTGTACCCCTTGTTTATATTTTTTATTTACTCTGGCACAATAAACGTTTATTACAAAAAAAAAGGGGTTAACCGGTTAAGGCGTCACACGCGATCGAACGAAAGTTCGTCCATCGAAATCCGCCGCGATTTGCAGAAACGCTCGCTCGTGAAGGCGCAGAGGCGCGGCGAGATTTTCCCGAGGACTATTACGTAATCGTGAAAGCCTCGGTTTCTCCATCCACCCACCGATCTGTCAGTCGGCCTCTAATCCGTTTCACAACAGACCAGGTACCACGAGCATGTACCCGTGTGTGTGAGTGCACGATAAAATTTTCGTCGTCCCGTCCGCGGCGATTGTTTGTCGCGGCGCGTATTGCGCACTCGATTGCTCCTTATCGCGGCAATTATCAGCGAATCTTCGTATCAGGGTAAACACGGTGTAATATCGCGGCGGGAACACGCGCGCGGTCGGCCTACCGGCGTTAGAACACAGCATGGCCGCGTCGTCGATATCTCTGCGATGGCTTCGCGGCCCACGTGACCGGCGGCGATCGCAATTATCGATAAAAACTGCCGCTAGGAGGATGATGGCTGCCGAATATCGGTCGTTCTTAGACGTTTTTGAATCGAAGCTGGGGGGAATCGATGCTTCGTTTCGATTTAACAGTAGAACTACCCCGACAATTAACCCTTTGCACTCGAGAGGTGACAGTTAGTGGTCTAATAATATTAACTTCACAGATTTTTAAGTGCGAGATGTTTACTAAGCTTCGCTTATAGTAAATTTCATTTAGTTTAGTTAAGTCATACACTGAAATTTACATGTATGGCTGTTTAACCTCTGGTCTGATTAATAAACAGACTAACTAAAGTCTGAAAATTTGCAAAACTATCATTTGGTTATTAACAATCACCACTCGAGTGCAAAGGGTTAATAAAAGTTGGTGAAAACTGCTAGGAATAATAATTATTATTTTTGCAAGCTTTGCTCATGAAGTTCGAAACCCGTCAAATTGACCTAGTGTTAATAAGCAAATTAACTAAGGTCTGAAAATTTGCGAAACTATCATTTGGTGATTAACAATCACCACTCGAGTGCAAAGGGTTAATAAAAGTTGGTGAAAACTGCTAGGAATAATAATTATTATTTTTGCAAGCTTTGCTCATGAAGTTCGAAACCCGTCAAATTGATCTAGTGGTAATAAGCAAATTAACTAAGGTCTGAAAATTTGCGAAACTATCATTTGGTGACTAACAATCACCACTCGAGTGCAAGGGGTTAATAAAAGTTGGCAAAAATTGCTAGGAATAATAATGATCATTTTTGCAAATTTTGCTCATGAAGTTCGAAACTAATCAAATTGACCTAGTATTAATAAACAAACTAGCTAAAGTCTGAAAGTTTGCGAAACTATCATTTGGTGACTAATAATCACCACTCGAGTGCAAAGGGTTAATAAAAGTTGGCAAAAATTGCTAGGAATAATAATTATTTTTGCAAACTTTGCTTATGAAGTGCGAAACTAATCAAATTGAGCTAGTGTTAATAAGCAAACTAACTAAAGTCTGAAAATTTGCGAAACTATCATTTGGTGATTAACAATCACCACTCGAGTGAAAAGGAGTAATAAAAGTTGGCAAAAATTGCTAGGAATAATAATGATTATTTTTGCAAACTTTGCTCATGAAGTTCGAAACCCATCAAATTGATCTAGTGGTAATAAGCAAACTAACTAAAGTCTGAAAATTTGCGATACTATCATTTGGTGACTAACAATCACCACTCGAGTGAAAAGGATTAATAAAAGTTGGCAAAAATTGCTAGGAATAATAATTATTATTTTTGCAAATTTTGCTCATGAAGTTCTAAACCCATTAAATTAACAGGTCCAGTGAACCTAGTATTAATAAACAAACTAGCTAAAGTCTGAAAGTTTGCGAAACTATCATTTGGTGATTAACAATCACCTCTCGAGCTCAAAGGGTTAGAGAATTACATATTATGGAAATAAATGCTTGTTAGAGTCGGTTAAAAAAAGAGACCTTTTCCAGTTCGAGGTTCTGAGGTAAGTGTCGTCGGGTTGCTCACTATGTCTAGGCTTTCACGTCTACTATAAACAATACATCCTAATACATCGGGACAGTAGCCGTGAAATGGCGCCTTGGGGTTCCATTCATAATTTCTAACATACTTTCTGACCAAACACACCAAATACCCAGTCGTAAATCGTTCACTAGCCTAAATTACGGTCTAGGCACTTTCAGCGACCATCCAAAGTATGCGGTAGCTAACACGCTATTTATTGTAATATACAAAGTTAAATGATAATTTAGGAAGTGGGCTCAGCTGATTGCTTCAAGATGAGTACGCAAAAGAACAAGAAAAAGAAAATAATAATAAAAAATCCATGAGTGCTTAATATTGAAGGTACTAATAATGAAGACTAACACGATACTCCTCGACAAAAGTGTCCAATAAATAACGACCGTTCGTATAAAAAGGGGGAGTTATACAAATATCTACAAAAGAATCGTCGCAAACAAACATCTTTCACGAGAAACAAGCTCTCAAAAATGTTTCCTCGCTTTGGAAAAAGAAAAAAATGGTGTCCTTCACCTAAGCGTCTCAAAGAGGTGTCGCTGACGAAGCAGGAAGTCTGGTCACAGCAAAAGATCTCGGCCCCTCGTCCCGGCAGAAGTGCGAATAGCGTTCTCGGTTATTTCTTGATCTATCGCTCCGGGTACATTAGCCAACGTGTTTTGAAACACTCGCCGAGCGTATTTGTGTTGGCATCGGCGGCGCGTTGTCTCTCTTTCATCTCGCCACGGTGCCAGGCTCTTCGCCTCGCGTGAAACGCGCCGCGAAACGGAGAAACAAAGTCGTTAGCGGTCTAATTGCGAGCTCTTTCCTGCCAGGACGACCCGTGTCCTTGATCCTTGGATTTTTCGGAACAGATCAAAGACACGAACCAGCCCTGTCAATCATCCCCGTCGCCGGCCAGACAACAGGACACGAGGCTTCTAATTGCTAGACTGCGGATTTTTATGCGGTTACGGGAGATTCGAACGTGCAAACTGCACAGGACGTGCACACGATATGTAAACGTGTGAAAGATATTCAAAGTAAAGCAGGCGTTACAATATTTAGACGGTGAAACAGGTTTTTTAGTCTTTAGTTAATTTTAGTTTTTAGTTAGTCTTAGTTAATTTTAGTCTTTAGGTAGGTAGTCTTAGTTAATTTTAGTCTTTAGTTATTTAGTCTTGGTTAATTTTAGTCATTATGTAGGTAGTCCTGGTTAATTTTAGTTTTTAGTTAGTTAGTTTTAGTTAATTTTAGTCTATAGTTAGTTGGTCTTAGTTAATTTTAGTCTTTAGGTAGGTAGTCTTAGTTAATTTTAGTCTGTAGTTAGTTAGTCCTAGTTATTTTTAGTCTATAGTTAATTAGTCTTAGTTAACTTTAGTCTTTAGGTAGGTAATCTTAGTTAATTTTAGTCTTTAGTTAGTTGGTCTTAGTTAATTTTAGTCTGTAGTTAGTTAGTCCCAGTTAATTTTAGTCTATAGTTAGTTAGTCTTAGTTAATTTTAGTCTATGATTAGTTAGTCTTAGTTAATTTTAGTCTGTGGTTAGTTAGTCCTAGTTAATTTTAGTCCGTAGTTAGTTAGTCTTAGTTAATTTCAGTCTTTAGTTAATTAGTCTTAGTTAACTTTAGTCTTTCATCTTTCGACGATGAAAAAGGTTATTTACAATTTGAATATCGTAATGGTATTTTTGCAGGCTTATAGTGTAGACATCTAGGTTTCAAAAACATTAGAAGACTGCTTGATTCGGTCAACATAATCTAGGTAAACAGTCTAGTTTCTTCAAATCAGGCATCCGTTGCCCGAAAGATGGGCAAAGGTTATAGAAAGTAAGGGAGATTACTTAATCCACTAACCTTTGAGCATAAAAATTTAAATAAACTCTGAACATGCCAAAAAAAAGAATAAAATTGATTTGTACACCTAATATTTATTAGGTTGGCAACTAATTTCCCATCATTTTTTTGAAAAGAAAGATTTCCACCGCCTTCCATCTCTTTCAAATGTTACTCGCGGAGTTTCGTTCAATACTGATGCAGTATAGCTTATTTAATAAAAAATAATTACGGTCTTACTATTTGAATAATAACTCTGTTTCTATATTTTATAATAATAATAATAACAATAATGTAGGAACTATAAAAAAGCGCGCGCAAATTCAAATTGATTGCAGCTATTTCATGAATTATACAATTATTATAATATATTTGGAAAAAAAAAATTAGTATTGTCTTGAATACACTTCAATCGTCATAATAATAATTCAAAAAGTTTCTGAAAATTAAAAAAAAAAATTTCTTTATGATTTATTCTTTACATTTGTTGTTTCCATTTAAAAATTATTAACATTAATACAGCTATTCTTTATCTTTAAATTTATCTTATATTTTGTGTAAAAAAAATATTTCTTTATGATTTATCCTTTACATTTGTTGTTTCGATTTAAAATTTATTAACGTTAATACAGTTGCCCATTATCTTTAAATTTATTCTATATTCTGTGTAAAAAAAATATTTCTTTATGATTTATCCTTTACATTTGTTCTATCGATTTAGAAATTATTAACGTTAATACAGTTGCCCATTATCTTTAAATTTATTTTATATTTTTTGTTCTACGTACGTGTGCACGGCATTCTTTCGTTAATATGTCACTTGCTTCTGACACCAGCTTTGTGTTTCGCAAGAGGTTCAAGTAAAATATTTATTTTTCTGACTACTTCTCGATTCCAGCGAAACGATGCGTAAGCGTGGAATTGTTACCGATTCGTAACCGCACGCTAAACTGGATCATTATCTAGCATGTGATCGGCAATTTAGCAATCTCTGCCCTTTTATCTTGGTTACGCGACGTCGCGCTATCAAATTTCTTACGGCATCGGAACGTGATTTTTCCGAAACCCGTGAAAGCTTCGTTACAATCGACCGTACACGTCGAGACGTGTGAAATTTATCGCCACACAATAAATTTATTTATCGCCACGGATAAAAAGCAAATGATCGCTTCGCGAGCGTCATCAGCTCATTGTTTGCACCGTTTTATGAGAAATTTATGATCGAACCGCGCAAACAGATTCGTGTTTGCTTCAATTTCCGTTAGAAAGTATATAATATCGAAGCCGAGTCGATCTGTCTTCAGAAACGAAAAACAAAGCGAGAGATACGGGGTTTCTTTCGCCCTCTTAAACGCGTTAAAATAAATAACGTTTCAGAGACCAGGGAAAAATACTACCGACACATCATTCGAAATCCTCGATGATAATAAATAAAATTCGATTTAAGAATTCCAAGGCTTTCATTTTTATTTCGATAACTTTACGCCTCGTTCGTGGAAAATCGAAGAGAAAGAAACTTTCGCGGCTTTGGCGCTTCGAACAATCGGCAGATGGTTTCTGAACTTCGATGTCCCCGATACAAAATCATGACTTTGTGTTATTTATAACCGAAATACGTCAGCCGTTGCGGTAGAAAGCGTTTAACTGTTTTCCGTGAATCTGACTTCCAGAAGATGCTCTCGCGATAAGAGAAACCGGTGAACAATGGCCGATTCCGATCCTCGCCAACAACTTCTTATCATCGGCGACTAAATTTCCAGATCGACTTCCTTTTTCATTGCTGCTGACACATTGACTAATTCAAAAGGGTTTTAAGAGAACTGAACTAATCTCATTTCCAGGCAAGAATTAGAAATGCCATATTATATTAGTTTGTGAACCAAAGAAAAGAGTGAATGGTACATTAAACTGAAGTGCAAACCACTTATAAATAAGTTGGAAATATAGAAATGATTTTTATAATTTTTGAGGTAAAATTAATAATAGAAAAATTTAAATAAAACAAGTAATAATAATTAATATTTTTCAGAACTTTAAAATTGTATCGATTTCTTTTTATCAAGGGAAAAATATTTCTAACAATGATACGTTAATCTAAAATAGTTGTTTTGTTTAAAATTATGCTTAATTTGCATTTTATGCTAATCAGTAAATAGTGTTCTAGCATAATAATAATAATAAAAATGAATATACAGACAATATTTGCAAATCATAAAACTACAGTAGCGGACAAAAGTTTAGTACCACAGAGTCAAAGAAAATAAATTAATTAATTCATAAAAAATAAGAGTATAAATAAAATTTGTATTCTATACTAATGAATAAATAGTGTTCTACCATAATGGCAATAAAAATTAATAAATAAACAATATTTGCGATTATTCGCAATACTTTATTCCATTCTCAGATTATTCGAAAATTATTCGTCTTAAACTTTCGTCCGCTACTGTATCTATCATAAAGAAAAGCAGCTTCCTTTTGTAAAAGTTTAATATTTTTCAAGCAAACCTGAATAATTAAATATTCATCTACAATGATAATAGGTGGATAATTACCTACTACATAGCATTATATTCTTCCAAGCAATCGGCTCCATAAATAAACACCCAACTTATTACTGTTTTAATATTAACCCTTTGCACTCGACTGTCCCCTCTCATGGGACATCGTAATCCTAGCATATGATAGTTTCGCAAATTTTTAGACTTTAGTTCAGACCCGGACGTTAAACAGTCATATATGTAAATTTTACGATTTAATACGATTTAACTAAACTAAATGAAGTTTAATATATGTGAATCATAGTAAATATTTGGAATTAAAAAATTTTTGAAGTTAGTATCATTAAACGACTAACGGTCACCTCTTGAGTGCAAAGGGTTAAAAACAGGAAGTAATGTAGCTTTTGAGAATAATAGAGTAGTGTTGACATACAATTTATTTATTTATTTATTTATTTATTCACGGGAGCGGAAGGCGTTTCTTCTTCTAATTGTTTTTTTTACAATAAACTTCTTGATTTCTGTTCTTTTTAACCCTTTGCGCTCAAGAGGTGACTGTTAAGGACCAAGTGAGAGTTTCGCAAATCTTCAGACTTTAGTTAGTTTACTTATTAATCAGACTCAGAGACTAGCCGTATATGTAAATTTTAGTCTATGACTTAACTGAACTAAATGAAGTTTAATATACGTGAATTATAGTAAATATCTCGAATTTAAAAATTTTTGAGGTTAGTATCGTTAAACGACTAACTGATTTTATTAATTTTAATTACTTATTATTATTTAATAAACACCAAATAAACAGATTATTTAAAATAATCTCAAAATCAACTAACAAAATGCACGGATAAACTGTAATTATCTCTTTTAACCAGTTAAGTGTGGCGACCTCTTTACAAAGCACCCCCCAGTGTGTGTCCTGATAATCAGGCGATGACGGATATAGTTATAAATCCAATTCAAATTATTTATAATTTTCATTTGTTTTTTTTTTTATTTCGCGTTGACCTCTAAACATTTTAAACATATTAAACTTTACGAATATAATTTAGTGTTCGCCAAAATTACAATTTAAATATCAAATTGTAACAAAATTTTACGCATGACGGATATAGTCGTCATGACACAAAATTTTGCCATATCTCCATGACGGATATAGTCGTCATGACACAAAATTTTGCCATATCTCCATGACGGATATAGTCGTCATAACACAAAATTTTGCCATATCTCCATGACGGATATAGTCGTCAAACACACTTAACTGGTTAAGTAAACCATCCATTCGCCCGAAACGAAGTCGCCCCGCCCCCCTTCCGATCCCCATCAATTGATTCCTCCGCCTTGTATCCGACCA
Organism: Tetrapedia diversipes; assembly: GCA_033822845.1. NCBI lineage: Eukaryota > Metazoa > Arthropoda > Insecta > Hymenoptera > Apidae > Tetrapedia > Tetrapedia diversipes. The sequence continues at coordinate 64,489 of JAOPTO010001556.1, read as the reverse complement.
TAAAGTCCCCCTCCCCCCAACCCCTAACCGATTCATCCCCGTGCCGAAGATAATCGAACAGCTCTACTCCTTTCCCCGGCTGCTATACACTGTCGCATTATTTACTCCTCATTATCGTCGTCCGGGCCAGCAACAGCCCGTTTCCCCGCCGTTTCCACCCCTTAATCGGGGGATAATAAAAATCGTCCCTGTCGCGCGATGGCTTCTCAATAAGGACATTGTCCGCGGAGCAAATTCTTATCCGTGAAAAGGCGTCGTTGCCTTCGAGAGGGTGGCGCGGGAGGGGGTGCAGAAGGGTGTTGCCACCCTTCGACAAGGGGGGAAGGAGTCACGGTTGGCGGGGATGGCGACGGGGGGAGGGGTTCGGATTATCGGCGTCGAGATTACAACGTGCTGAAGCGAACGATTTCCTTCGAAACGGGAACGCCAGAGCGTGGCGAGAGGCTACAGCCAGCGCAAAGTGGCGGCGGCGGAGGGGTGGTAAAGGGGTGGCGGCATTATTGGCCCTAAGCGGGATACTTATTGAACTCTTGGCGGTGTTTTTATCACTCCTTTCTGGTGCTGGCGCGCGCGCGCGCACCCGCAGCCGACGCTTTAAGTGTTTTCGCCTTTGTTTAAAAGACCCGTTCTCGCCCCGCTCGCATTATGCACCCTCTTCGTGGGCCGCGAGAGGTTCTTACAAGACTACGTTCCATAAACCGTCGCTGAAGGGTTTGACCACTTTGTGTCCTTTCCCGGCCGGGGACGGGGGCGGTGCAGACGGGATCCCCTTCTTTTTTTTTCGAGGGGCGGAATTAGGAACGGTTTCGATTTTTAGAGGCGGTAATCTGCCGCGGGGGACGCGAAGTCGAAGCGGAAACGAGCGATTTATTTTTGTATCCTAGTAGAAGCAAGCGGTACGAGACAAATTTTGTTGTTTAGTGGAATTGTCCAATTGTTATTATTAGTTTTAGAGTGTTAGAGTTAGAGTAGTTGTACTCTTAGATCGAAATCTCTGTGAAGAGGACCACCGTGGTGCCAGCGATTTTTTTTCGTTTTGCTTTTAATTTTCAGTGTATCGTTATCGTGGGTGGGGGGTCCTAGAGAGTGTTTTTGACATTATCCTTAAATTTTACAATAATTAGACTGCGAATTTTTGTGCATTCATGGAAAATTCAAATGTCCGGAATTTCACGGATATCAAAAGTTAACCCTTTGCGCTCGAGAGATGACTATTAAATTATTTTTAAGTGCAAAATATTTACTAAAATTCCCTTATATTAAATTTCATTTCTTTCGTAAAGTTTTATACTAAAATTTGCATGTATGATTATTTAACCTCTGAGTCTGATTAATAAACAAATTAAATAAAGTCTGAAAATTTGCGAAGCTATGATTTGGCGACTGACGAGTGCAAAGGGTTAATTGCAATTTATGAAATTTAGAAGGTGAAACGACTTTCTACCTAAATTCCACTTGTTTAATTTACCACTGCAAATACTTGAATTTGCATAAAGATTCGCAGTGTAGCTATTATAATTCTTTGTTTTACGTTAATTTGTAGTGCTGGGCTTGAGTCTGTTTAAATGAAACGAATAAAATGGAAGTGAAGTTATAATAAAAGGGTGGTTTGATCGGATGGTGAATTTTCTGGTTCAAAGGGGTGTTGTTTCAGAGTGGAGCTTCTAGGAAGTATGCTTTGGAAGGTGTATAGTAATGCAATGTTACTTTAAGAGTCAGTTACTTTACGAGGATTTTAACGCGGAGGAATGCAGCCTTAATGTGCTTTAACGGGCTTTAATAAATTATCGCGATGTTAGGTATAATGCGCCTTGAAAAACTGTTGCTTTGCTATTTCTAAGAAGATACTGTTCTAGTATAGCATCACCATATTCCATGAATATGAATTCGTTTGATGTATTGATCAAAATATTGCAAAAAGGGTTGAAATTAAAAAATTTGTTGTACTTGTAATTATTATAAAGCTTCATGTTATGTTACTGCATAAAAAAGAGAAAGGATGCTGTCTATTTATTGAAACGATAAAATTTTTGCAATTATTCACAGACTTTGATTGAGATAATTTTTTAGTAAAACAGATATTAATTTTATAATTAATATTATACTCTGAGGAACAAATATTTATAACCGAAAGGACAACTTGTTACCCCACTTCAGAACCTCATATAAAATTGTTAAACAAATTCTTAAAACTTCCCTTCGAATGCCACAATATTTCAATTAAATTCAATCAAACTCTATTCATTACACAACTATTTTACTATTTTCACTATTTCATCCACGAGCTACCAATACCACAATTTGCATTAAATAAATCTCTACGAGACAGGGTGTGACTCAGTCTATTTTGTTACTTGTAACTTTGATGTCCATTTAAAAAATGGCCTAGTGTCCGTTTAATAATAAATAAATAAATAAATATTTTAACAACTGGAATGGACAGAAATAAAATCATGCGTGATGTTTCGTTAACGCGACATTGGTAACGTTAACAATTCAACAGAATTGAAGTCCTTAAAAGATTGATCAAGGTACACGCCTCGCCACCCCACAAGTCACGTCACGTTCTCCCCAAAGGGGTTAAAATCGACGGCACCACATCGGCAAACAAACAAATTAGTGCACATCAAAGAGTCCTCCCCCCTTTCCACGATCGTCAATTTGTCATGAATCTTCGGGCGGAATCAATGAGAACGGGAGCAAGAAGCGGGCGAGCAAGCCCGATCCGATTCATCACAGGGTGAACGTCGAAATCCCGACGAATCCTGTCGGCCCCGGCCGGATGAATATTCATCGGCGCACCGTCTCCTATTTATGATCTTCTTTCATTACCAATTCCGTCGGCTCGTCGACTGCCATTAGTCACACTTTGCGTACCGAAAGCGTGATTCGAAGCGTTTATCGCGAATCGGGAAGGTGAAGTGCACTCGGGGGTGAATTTCACCGGCTGGTGCGCGCGTGCTTCGTGCGTACCATCCGAAGAGAAAACAGGAACACGAGAGAGAAAGAGAGAGGGAGTGATAAAGTGAGAGGGAGAGCAGAGTGAAGAAGGGGTTAGAGGGGAAATAGAGAGAGAGAGAAAGAGAAAGAAGAGATTTATAAAGTGAGAGGGAGAGGAGAGTAAAGAAGAGGTTACAAGAAAAATAGAGGGAAAGAGAGAAAGAGGGAGAGAGAGAGAGAGAAAGATAAAGTGTGAGTTAACGAAAGAGAGAGACATAAGTGAGAGATTGAGAGAGTGAAAGAGAAAGAGAGAGAGTAACAGAGAAAAAGAGAAAGAAAAAGAGAGTGAGAGAGTGAGAAATAGAGAATAAGAGAGTGAGAGAGAGAAAAAGAGAGTGAGAGAGTGAGAAAGAGAGAGTAAGAGAGTAAGGGAGAGAAAAATAGAGAGAAAAAGAGAGTGGGAGAGTAAAAAAGAGAGAGTAAGACAGTAAGAGAGTGAAAGAATGAGAGACTGAGGAAGAGAGAATAAGAGAGTGAGAGAGTGAGAAAGAGAGAGTAAGACAGTAAGAGAGTGAGAGAATGAGAGGGTGAGGAAGAGAGAGCAAGAGAGTGAGAGAGTGAGATAGAGAGAGTAAGAGAGTGAGAAAGAGAGAGTAAGAGAGTGAGAGGGTGAAAAAGAAAGAGAGATAAAGTGAGAAAATGAGGAAGAGAGATAAAGTGAGAAAATGAGGAAGAGAGATAAAGTGAGAAAATGAGGAAGAGAGCGAAAGATACAGTGGGTGGTAGAAGGGAGTGAAGAAGGGGTTAGAGGAGAAATATAGAGAGAGAGGCGAATGAGAACGAAAGGGGTACAAGGGAGAGCTAACCACGTGGTCTATCGAGTACGTCAGTCATTCAGTTGAACGCGCACGCAGCGGAAAGCTCCGCGTGCAACAGTTCAACAGAATTACACGCAACGTGTGTCGTGTGCGTGTGAGAAGCTCGTTGCGTTTCGTTGTGTACACGTTCCCAGGAACGGGAAAGCGGGATATTAATCGTTCAAGCGCCTCGAATTCGAGAGTCTCGAGGGCAATTCCCAATATTTCATCGGTAACTAATGTTCGTTTGAAGTTGCGGCGTATTTTTCGCGGTTTTTGCGGCCGGTATTGCGTGGTGCGGCAATTTTTACCTGCCTTAACGCGTTTTCTACCGGTCCCGCTGATTTTTAGTATCTCCATCCTGATTGCTCGATGTTTTAGGTTTGTCAAAGGGTAAAGAGAATGATGGAATTATTTCCGACTGTGTGTAATATTTACGTAGACTGCAGATTTCCATGTATTTATGAGAAATTGAAGCATGCTAATAGGCACAAAATAAATTCAGTGTATGTAATATCATAAATGAAGCATTTATGCCATGAAATCACGCAGTCTACGAACTAAAATTTATTATGATACCTAAAGTTTCTTTATTTGTGAACAGAGCAAGTGACGCAGTGTTTGAAAAGAGAGTAACGCTCTTGAGTGTTGTTTTAGAAATCTTTCTTTAGATAAAGATGAAGTATAATGTACAAAAGTATGTTTCAAAACAGGATTATTTTATACATATTCCGTTTTGTTATATTCCATTATATTTTTCACAATTTTTGTTAATCTTTTATCTCTGAACTTTGACAGAAAATTGTTTGATTTTCGCCACATTGGATACTTAATACATTAAACATTCATTTCTTCTAATAAACAATTTCTTAATTCTCAAAAAAATTACGGAATAAATCATTTTTAAGTATCCATCAAACTTCATAAATTGCATAAAAGCAACCTGGCAGAATAAATTCCTAATCACGCAAACTTTCAATCGCTGATTTTCACTTCTTTGACTGAAAACATCGCATCCCAGCATTTTTTAGAGAAATGTTTAGGGGATTTTGACTTTTAATATCACTTTTCATCGTTTTTTGGGGAAGTTCAATGAAAAGCATTTAGTTTGGAAACGTTAAAATACGGGACTCACCTCTTTGTCCTTCGCTTGCAGTTCCTGTTCCAGGTTGGTGTTCGGCGTCCTCCTGGGATTGCTGGCATCGTGTACCTGCTGCTGATCACTTCCCTGTGGAGTCTGAGACAATTTATGTCCCTCAGTCTTCGAATTCCCGTCATTTGCCGCGGCAAGTTGCTCCTTTAGCGCAGAAACTTCCTTTTCCGCTAATGTTGCCCTCTGAAATCATAACAACACCAAATTTGAACAATTCGTCGTCGTGTTTATCAAAATATTTATTCCTAAAGCTATCATTAAAATTGGTATCAACCTAATACGTTATATCTTCATTAATTGTTGAGTGCAAAATTCTAATTTTATTATTGGTGCACGATAAAAGTTATTGCACAAATATAATTTATGTTAAAGAGTTATGTATTATTTTTTAAATAAATTGCATAATTATTCACTGTAACTTATTAATATAATATGTTAGTCTAGTCGCCTGCAAATAATTCTAAACTCAATATATAAGCGTTACACCTATTAATAATTTTTTATAGTAAGTAATTTAATTCTCACACTATTTAATTCAATTATTTTTCTCATCATAGAATGTAAAATAGAAGTCCTGAATTTACTATTCTAAGAAATGTGGAAGAAATCTTAATTCGCTATTCCGACGATATTTCTAGGTGAATCCAATAAAATAATCAATGAATAAGTGAGCCATACACACTTCAGCGAATCTCACAAAGATTATATACGATTAACCCTTTGCACTCGAGAGGTGATCGTTAGTCGTCTAATGATACTAACTTAAAAATTTTTCAAATTCCAAATGTATACTAAGATTCACCTATATTAAACGTCATTTAGTTTATTTAAGTGATATACTCAAATTTACATATACAACTATTTAACCTTTGAGTCTGACTAATAAACAAACTAACCGAAGTCTAAAAATTTGCGAAACTATCGTTTGGTGACTACTAGTAACATTTCGAATGCAAAGGATTAATAAAAGTTGGCAAAAATTGCTAGGAATGATAATAATTGTTTTTGCAAATTGACGGGTCCTGTGAACCTAGTGTTAATAAGTAAACTAATTAAAGTCTGAAAATTTTCGAAACTATCATTTAGCGATTAACAGTCTCCTCTCGAACACAAAGGGTTAAACTTAAAACTTTAAATTCCAAATATCACGAAGTACCATGAAAAGTTCTAAATTTATATCTTCAATGTCAAATTAACTACAAAACATTTATAAAATATCACAGTCACCTCTCGAGCGCAAAGGGTTAAACTTAAAACTTTAAATTCCAAATATCATGAAGTACCACGAAAAGATCTACATTTATATCTTCAACGTCAAATTAACTACAAAACATTTATAAAATATCACAGTCACCTCTCGAGCGCAAAGGGTTAAACTTAAAACTTTAAATTCCAAATATCATGAAGTACCACGAAAAGATCTACATTTATATCTTCAACGTCAAATTAACTACAAAACATTTATAAAATATCACAGTCGCCTCTCGAGTGCAAAGGGTTAAACTTACAAATTTTAATCCCAAATACCTTGATGTACTATGAAAAGATCTACATTTATATCTTCAACGTCAAATGAACTACAAAGCATTTATAAAATATCATTTTTAGTAAAAAAGATACCAGCGAATTCTCGATACAGGAAACGCAAGTAGCGCGAGAAGAGATCGCGGAAACGTTCGAAGCCGATAAAATCATCGCAGTAGCATAACGACAAACACATGCCGTTCCCTTCTCCGTCCGAATGGCTCGCCTATTCGACCGATCTGTACAACGGCCGCATATGCTGAAGCCATTAATTAGCATCTGGCGGCAATTAAAGTAATCGCGAATTCGGATTCGACGGTGAAACATCGTAGAGCCGCGTGGACTAACGGCAACAAGTCCACGTCAGTTTTTGCTCGATGCATCGAAGTTGATCGATCGTTCCGCGAAACAACGACGCTAACCTCTGCCTGGTCTCGAAATTGTACGGCAACACGGAATCGTGTACACACGGACATTCTATAATGCATTCGATCACGACTCCGGCGTATTTTCAATCATTTTCCCCCGTCATTGCGTTGCTCGTTTTTCCTAGTCACGTTCGCCCGACAAAATGGCTTACGTGTTACATAACTATATTTATATTTGCATATATTTGCTTGAGCTTGTGGTTATTAATTTCTTTAGAGAAAATGCATCACTGTATTTTATATGATACATTAGAATATTATTTATAGTGTATCGCTAGTATAGTAATTGAAATTATTTTTAGGTTAGGAAACGTCTCATTTATTATACCTATTTATTATACAATTAAATTTAAAATTTACTTGTACTTCAATTTTTATTTTGGATTCGATTTATGGTTACACTTTCTCTAGAATTATTTACGTCTTAAAGATCATTATAAACATTTTTAGGTTAGGAAACGTCTTATTCATTACACCTATTTGTTATACAATTACATTTATAATTTACTTGTACTTCAATTTTTATTTTGGATTCGATTTATGGTTACAATTTCTCTAGAATTATTTACGTCTTAAAGATCATTATAAACATTTTTAGGTTAGGAAACGTTTTATTCATTACACCTATTTATTATACAATTACATTTATAATTTATTTGTACTTCAATTTTTATTTTTTATTTGATCTATAATTGTAATTATAATTATAGTTATAATTTGTCTAGAGTTATTTACATTTTAAGATCATCATAAATATTTATATGCAATTATTATTTATATATAATTCAAAGCTTATCTATCACACGCAAATAAAGATGAACTCCATATTTAAAGAAATAAAAAAGGAATTTCAAATCTCGTATCCAACAAAGCTACATATCTCTATTTAATTTAAAAATTACAGGAGCCATCGTCAATTCATAAACTTTTCTTTGATCTCAGATTCTGCAGATCACCGGATAACAAACTAGCATATATTAACACTAGAACTACCAACGATTAGAGTATACTTATTGAAGACAAAGAAATCAAATTAAAAACGGTACGAAAAAAATGCCTAATATAGGGGAAACAAATTTTAGGAATTATAATAATAATCATGGTAAATATTCAAATCTATAAATACCATCTAAGAAGATTAAAAGAAAAGTTTCTAAGAAAAATTAAAAATTGGGTCATTCTGACCCCCTTGGTAGTTCTAGTGTTAACACTTAGCCAACCGAATGGGGAGATCTCCCATCTTTTCCTTGGCAAAGCAATGCCATTGATTCTATTTACTTTTGTTATTAGTTGGTCCTGAGCTGATGTTTGTATTTATTAAAAATTGTACTTTGGAAAAGCAAAAAATGCGTTCGATGAACTATGAACAACACTAATTCAAGACTAATTAATAACAAAGGTTGCAGAATGTTAACACTTAGCGAACCGAATGGGGAGATCTCCCATTCTTTCCTCTGCCATTGATTCTATTAAGTTTTGTTATTAGTTAGTCTTGAACTGGTGTTAAATTTATTGAAGATTATATTTTGGAAGAGAAGTTGAATTTATTAACACATTGTTGACCGGCCACGAGTAAACTCGTGATCGATGCGCTTTTCTTTGGTAATCGTTGTTCAGCCCCACGTTCATACCACAGGCTGTGTCTTTCACTAATAAAACCCATCAACTCGTGTTTCTTTTGAAATAAGAAAAGTTGTTTGACAAACATCGCTTCATCGATGAAAATGTTACAACGATTTTAGTAACGAGCAAGTTTGCCCAAAAACGTGCGGTCCCAGGCTTATGTCTTACAGATTTCTTAGCGGTCCGCAATACATTAAAAATTGTATTTTGGAAAATTTATGAACTGAATTTTAGTTCACTAACTAATAACAAAAGCAAATAGAATCAATTGCAGCGCTCTGTCGAGGACAAAATGGGAGATCTCCTCATTCGGTCGGCTACGTGTTAACACGTTGAACGCCCAGCGTAAATCGGTGGAGTTCCTCCCAAGACCTAAACCCGAGACTCGGAGTGTAAACAGCGCAATGTTATATTTACTTTATAATTTATTGTTACTTTATATCGTATATACTTATCATAATTGTGTTACAAATAAAATTAGTATAAATTATCTCCAAAATCTTGTTTTAATTAGAAAAGTGTCAACCGTTTACAAGAAACATAGCCGTCACCCAGATATGGGTGACGTGGCGTTCAACGTGTTAAAGACGTTACAGAACAGCTAGATCACAAGATCCTGGACAAAATCTGGAACAATCAAAACGGACATCCCTCCTCAAGTCGTCGATCGGACGCGATGTGCAGGGGGTGGGACGGGAGGGGTGGCGGAAATAGTAAAAGGAGACCGCGAGGGGAGGCACAGACATCAGAAACGGAGCGACGTAGCGGGGGAAGGAAAAGAAAGACAGAGTTCGAGGCGAGGTACGAGGGAACTATAGTAATGACCCATTGTTTCCTGCAAAAAGCCTTGACGATGTTATCGATAATTACGAAATGATACGGGAAGCATAAATACATATCCGAGACCGCGGCGCGCGTTCATCGGTATGGCGGACGGATATCGATAGGCTGTCAGGGCTCATCCTGTTGTATTTGTCACAGGCTAGGAGAGGAAAGACGAGGAGAAGGGTGGGGGGGACGCGCGCGAGGCTAAGGCTGATGGAGAGGATCGAGAAGATCGCCGATAAAGATCGTCCCCGCTCGCGATCGCCACATTAGCGGCGGAAGTCGTTGGAGGATAATGACTTCTTTTAACGCTCCTAACGACGCTGCTTTTGTCGTTCCTCTATCAACAATCGGCTGTTAAGAATTTCAGTTACCGGATTACGGGAAACTCGAGCGGTCCTTCCGGTCTCTCGATTACCTCAAGGCTTTCAGCCGCTCGATCTCCTTCTGCTCGATCGTCCAGTGTGCTTCGACGATCGTCGATTCTCGATAGATTATCGGTGAAATATTTATCAGGAGACCGTTTTTAACCCTTTGAACGCTGAATACTCTTGGCCTAAGTGCTTTGAAGGAACAGTGCACTGTTGCTGGAGATGGAGTATTGTTACTGACAATACACTGAGAATCGCGTTGTAATCAGCGAAAGATCGAAAAAATTGGAAAATGTATATTTTCGACCATGATCCCTACGAGTGATTTTCATCGACACTAAAAACATTAACGCCGAAATTTGTGGCCATGGAAAAATTCATAAAATGAAGAAAACAAAAATTGAAAGACGCATATATACGTCCATAGTCGATACGAGTAATTTTCATCAACACTAAAAACATTAACGCCGAAATTTATGGTCATGAAAAAATTCATAAGGTGAAGGAAACAAAAATTGATAGACGCATATATGCGTCCATAGTCGATACGAGTAATTTTCATCAACACTAAAAGGTTAATGCCAAAATTTGTGGTCATAGAAAAATTCATAAAGTGAAGAAAATAAAAATTGATAGACGCATATATGCGTCCATAGTCGATACGAGTAATTTTCATCAACACTAAAAGGTTAATGCCGAAATTTGTGGTCATGGAAAAATTCATAAAATGAAGAAAACAAAAATTGAAAGACGCATATATGCGTTCATAGTCGATACGAGTAATTTTCATCGACACTAAAAAGATTAATGACGAAATTTGTGGTCATAGAAGAATTCATAAAGTGAAGAGAAAAAATTGATAGACGTATATATACGTCCATAATCCCTACGAGTGATTTTCATCGACACTAAAAACATTAACGCCAAAATTTGTGGTCATGGAAAAATTCATAAAGTGAAGAAAACAAAAATTGATAGACGCATATATACGTCCATAGTCGATACGAGTAATTTTCATCGACACTAAAAAGATTAATGCCGAAATTTGTGGTCATAGAAGAATTCATAAAGTGAAGAAAATAAAAATTGATAGACGCATATATGCGTCCATGGTCCCTACGAGTAATTTTCGTCGACACTAAAAGGTCAATGCCAAAATGTGTGGCAACGGAAAAATTCATAAATTGAAGAAAATAAAAATTGCTAGACGTATATATGCGTCCATAATTCTCAAAAGATTAATGTCGAAATATGTAACAACTGAAAAAGTCATAAGGCAAGGAAAATAAATGTTGACAAACGCATGTATTCGTCAATGGTCCTTACGAGCAACTTCCGACAGACGCATATATGCGTCCATAGATGCAATACGTCCAACTCATAAGGTTGATGGAACAAAAGAAGCGAGAAGAATCGTTGCATTTAACACCAGAATTATCGAGGAGATCAAGCTTGAAGTAATTTCATGAATTTACTGCGCGATGCCGCTGTGATATTAGAATAGTGTTTCATTCTATTGGGTGGGCCAAAACACGATGTCGGAATTTTGGAGCAAATCGTTCGTTTGTTCTGTTTCTTAATAATAATAGCTTAACGCATGAAACGCAAATGGATTTTGATTCAAAAATAAATCATTACGTTTGGATTCAGCTTCCACGAATTAATTTTCACTTGACGTTACTCTTTGGCAGCCCTCTTTTGCACGTTAATTAATTCCATGAGAAAAACTCGGCATTTATTTATTTTTTTTTTATTAAGCATTCTACCTTCTTTCAACCATTACTATGATTCTCATTTTTTAACTGCTAATAAAATTTATTATTTACATTGCGACATTTGGCAAGCTAGTGTGGCTATTTGGAATTTTAACACGTTTATACCACACCAGTTAAATTAACACGTAAAATCAGTCAGGTGTTGTTTTCTTAAGATATTTTGATTGTACAGATCGATTGCTAGATCCTTAAGTCCGTTACTGTATAATTTACATAATATTCTATTGTACGTATGTATAGTTGTGCCTTACTATTCCTTGCTATTTCGTATACACAATCGTCACGTTATAGTTACTACATTCAATGTCACATACAATAACGGACAAAAGTTTAAGACGAGAGAACAATGTAGTTTTATGGTCTGCAAATATTGCCTTTCATTCATTTTTATTGTTATCATAGTAAAATACTGTTTATTAATTAGCACGGAATGCAAATTTTGAGTTATTATGCTATTCGTTATAAATTAATTGGTTGGCAACTAAGTTTCCGCCCTTTTTTTAATTTTTTTTAAAAGTTTATTTTTTAATAGAAATTAACAACTGATTAATCAATAATGTATTTTCTTTTTTGTTTATTATGCTATGTTGGCAACTAACTTCCCGCGGTTTTAAAAAATTTGTTAGAAGTTTATTTTTTAATAAAAATTAACAACTGCTTAATCAATAATATATTTTCTCTTTTGTTTACAAATTTTTCCCAACGATTAACAAGATTTTCAATACCTCGTTGGTAGAAAATACCCAATTTCGATTCAAACCAAGCTCTCAATTCTAAATCAATATTGAATGAAACTCCACACATAGCATTTGAAATAAATCGAAAGAGATGGAAATCTTCTGCTATTTTTAAAAAAATGGCGGAAACATAGTTGCCAACCTAATAGTTAGTTTAATTTGTTAACTCTTTGGTCTTAACCCTTAACAAGTCTATCAATATAAACGAAAGACTGCATTTTTTTATTATAACACCTTTATTACTGTTTTACCGATTAATTTAACATGGAATTTATTGTCCTATGTAACATAACAAATAAATATGCCATTATTATTTTTTAAACCCTAAGAATAGTATCAAATTTCCAGTAACTATTTTGGTCACCAGTCACAACAACTGACATACGAAAAACGCGCTGTCCATATTGAAAGATTTATCCCAGAGTGCGCCACAGTCAAAGGGTTAAACTTTTGTCCGCCACTGTACTTTGTATTATCACCTTTATAATCCCACCGTGATTTTACAAAATCAATATCACTGAAACGTCGCTGTAAACATTGTTATCACTGATTTCACCGTGTCGACCAATGAATATCGTCCACAAAATGTCGGTCAAACGATCGTCAGTTACAAATGCTAGAAACCCGCCACGACACCGGAAGTACATGACAAAAGAGATTCCACGAGGATCGGCAGGAACAGCAGCCGGTTCGATTCGATCGTCAGACAACGACGATTACGTACTCGCCTTCAGTTAAAGGGGGGCAGCGTGAGGGGGGGGGGGCGAGTTCGATCACGACGAGGCGGTTTCGTCTTGGGCCCGACTCTCGTCTTGCACCCCTTCGCAAATTGACGGTTATCCGACTTGCACGGTGTTCCGGGGATCGATCGATCGCCACTCACCGATTCGATATACGGAATCGCGTTCTCGTTGCATCGCTTCAGAACCTGCTTCGGGGCTGCTTTTAGGCCGGGTGGTCACGCACTTTCGGATCAACTCCGCCGTGGCATCGATCGGTTTCTGTCGTGTTAATGCCTGTTTCCACGTTTTCTGCCCCGCTCAACGACTCCACGTATCGTGTAATTAAGCCCACCTAACCCGTTGTAATTTCGCGGCCACGGTTTCGTGTATCCCCCTGGCCAACGCCTGGCCTTTTGCTCGCCTTTGCGAAGTTTTTCTTCTCGCTTCGTCCTCGATTGTATCCGCACGATCGCGTTAAAATTATAACAGAACTCAAAACTAAGACCACGCGTCTGACTATTAACACTTTACCGACTGCATAATTTATTGCATACGCACTCTCGATCGGCAATAGTCCCTAGGAGCAACTTTCGTCAGACAAATATATATGAGTCTGTAGCACTCAAAGGGTTAACGCCGAAATGTATAACCACTGAAAAAGTCGTAAGATAAGGAAAATAAAAATTGGCAAACGTATATATTCGTCAATGGTCTCTACGAACAATTTTCGTCAGATGCATATACGCGCCCATAGCACTTAAGAAGTTAACTCTGAAAATATTATAAGGTGAATAAAAAAGAAATTGACAAACTCTATAATCCCTATGAGTAAGTTTCGTCAGAACTAAAAGGTTAACACCGAAATGTGTGGCCACGGAAAAATTCATAAAGTGAAGAAACCAAAAATTGATAGACGCATATATGCGTCCATAATCCCTACGAGTAATTTTCGTCAACACTAAAAGGTCAACATCGAAATGTGTGGCCACGGAAAAATTCATAAAGTGAAGAAAACAAAAATTGATAGACGCATATATGCGTCCATAATCCCTACGAGCAACTTTCGTCTGAACTAAAAGGTTAACACCGAAATGTGTGGCCACGGAAAAATTCATAAAGTGAAGAAACCAAAAATTGATAGACGCATATATGCGTCCATAATCCCTACGAGTAATTTTCGTCAACACTAAAAGGTCAACATCGAAATGTGTGGCCACGGAAAAATTCATAAAGTGAAGAAAACAAAAATTGATAGACGCATATATGCGTCCATAATCCCTACGAGCAACTTTCGTCTGAACTAAAAGGTTAACACCGAAATGTGTGGCCATGGAAAAATTCATAAAGTGAAGAAACCAAAATTTGATAGACGCATATATGCGTCCATAATCCCTACAAGCAACTTTCGTCAGAACTAAAAGGTTAACACCGAAATGTGTGGCCGCGAAAAAATTCATAAAGTAAAGAAAACAAAAATTGATAGACGCATATATGCGTCCATAGTCCATACGTGTAATGTCCGTCAGACGCATATATGCGTCGATAGCACTCAAAAGGTTAAGTTATTCATATAAGCAGGTATATGAAATCGGCCCGTGGCATTTTTCACATGTACTCCCTAACTTGCCTGGTACTAAAAGGGTTAAACTAGAATTTCCCTATAAAATTGCGATCAGACGTTGGATCTGTGGCGTACACCACATAAGGGAAATACGGAGTGGTGGAAAAAGGAACCTGTATCCGAGCGTTCGGGCCCCGAAGGTAATCAACAAATCGGATATAGTTCGAGGCCCGATGCAGCTCGGAAGAACCTTTTCTTCCCTCTCGTATTTCCCCCAACACTGGAAGACAACGAGGCGTCAGGCCTGGAAAACAGGAGTTAGGCAGGACATTCCTGGCTCAAGCGTCCGAGCGAAACGATCGGTAAAATGAAGTAATTTATTCGGAGCACACAAAAATAAATTTATTTTCCCTAACGTTCCCACAGATCATTTTTCAGGGCCTTCGCCGGGTTTTTTTTTTTTTTTTTTTTGAATATGAATGTTTATTACAGCCTTTAAGATACACTTACAAAAAAATCATTTGATCTCCAACAGTCAAAGAGATATCGCTTTTACAATGAGTTTTTACTTATTAGACTAACAAATTTAATATAAACATACGTAGCCATACAAATTTACATATATATATATATATATATATATATATTTTTTTTTTTTTAATTTACATATATCAACTTTTTTTGGTTGATTTTTAAGACGGTTACCTAGGATAACTTTTCTTGCTCTGTTTCTTAGTAATTTATGTTATGTCCAGAAAAAGGTCGTCAAAACTGAAGGAGGGCCTTCGTCGGGTTATGGAGGTCTGCGTGGTGAAAATTTTGAAAGGAGACGACGAGAGCACGCGCGCGGGCTGGCATTTTGGCACGGGCATTGGCAACGCGTGCGCGCGAGCGCGCGGCATGCGAGTGTCGCAGCTGGCGATGCGCGGTGTCGTAGCCTGTCAAACGCCGGGCATTCTTTGTGCTACGGACGGCAGAATATCCCGAATAGATCAGCCTCCCTCGCGGCTCGCGCGCCCAACCCCGCCGAGCGCGTGTTTCTATTTTTACGCGCAGCCCGAATCATCAACGCGCCCCGTTCTTTCCTACTATTTATTTCGTGACGGTTGACTAATGCGCGGGAGCCATCGGGAATTCCGGCCGGATCGATGGTGTATTTCGATGCGACCTGCATCGTGTCACTTTGTGCCTGAACGCTCGAAGAGGAGAGCGCGGGTTAAAAAAGGGGGGCACTTGTTTTGGATGTTGTTTATGGTCGATGTCTTCCGTCTGATGTTATTTGTTTTAATTCGCTATGAATGTAGCGTTTTAATAATAGATGTTGTGTAGCGAGCAGAGCTTTTGAAATTAATTTTCTGTGAATAAGTATAGTTTTTCTTAGTTTTTTAAGGGTAGGGAGAGTCTGTACATTTAAGCATAACTCTAGAATTATTATTTGAATAAGTATTAGTTTGTATCAATTTTTAAGGGGTAGGGAAGTATCTACATTTAAGCACAATTCTAGAATTATTATTCGAATAGGTATTAGTTTGCTTTAATTTTTAAAGGGGAGGGAAGTATGTACAATTAAGCACGATTCTAGAATTATTATTTGAATAGGAATTAGTTTGTATTAATTTTTAAAGGGTAGGGAAGTATCTATATTTAAGCACAATTCTAGAATTATTATTGTTTTTAATAGTATTTTAATTGATGTATAGTGAGTAGAGTTTTTGAAATTAATTTTCTGTGAATAAGTATTAGTTTCTTTTAATTTTTAAGGGTAGGAAAGTATGTACAATTTAGCACGATTCTAGAATTATTATTTGAATAAGTATTAATTTTTCTTAATTTTTAAAGGGTAGGGAAGTATCTACATTTAAGCATAACTCTAGAATTATTATTGTTTTTAATAGTATTTTAATTGATCTTGTGTAGCTAGTAGGGTTTTTGAAATTAATTTTCTGTGAATAAGTATTAATTTTTCTTAATTTTTTAAGGGTAGGGAAGTATCTACATTTAAGCATAACTCTAGAATTATTATTGTTTTTAATAGTAATTTAATTGATCATGTATAGTGAACAGAGTTTCTGAAATTAATTTTTTGTGAATAAGTATTAGTTTCTTTTAATTTTTTAAGGGTAGGGAAGTATTTACATTTAGGCATAACTCTAGAATTATTATTGTTTTTATAAAATTTGAATGTTGAAATTAAACTTTTATGTGCAGTTATTGTTTAAAAAATTCTCAAAGAATAGAAAAATATGTTTAAGCAGAATTTTGAGATAATTCTCTTTTACCGTCTACCTTACAATTTAAATTTGAAACACTTCTTATTACTGTTGCATACATATCAGAACGTTTCTGCAGCTGATATTGTCCGTAAATTAATTTCAATAAATTATTACACTGTTGTACATGTACACGTATTAAACGTTTCCCATGCAAGCTAAACTTCATCATCGTAACGTGACTCCCTGCACATTAAATAAACCTAACGGCTGCGTGCTGGAAAACCGTGTACGAAAGTACTCCCTTTGATTTATTTTCTAATTCAAGAATTTGTTTTCAAAACTATCAACGCGACTCGGCCGCGTGGCTTTCACCTCGAGTTTTACTGCGAAACACGCGTTTATTCTAAGGCGTTACGCGCGTTTCCACGGTACTCCCATCGTCGAAATGAATTTTAACGAGCGTGCGCCACGCCATTCTCCCCTACGCACGTTTTAGAAAATGAGACGAAGAAAAAGAAAAGGGGGGGGGGAAATCCGCTGCATTCCAGCTCCGGCTAAATAAAGTAATTCATACGAGCCGCTAAAAGAGAACATATAATTAGCATGCAATGCATCGTTTACTTTTACAACGTTCTTTACCGCGCTTTCGGTTTCATTTCTCCAGATTCGCGTGATCTCGCCACTCGCGACTTCCTCCGCGTCACCTTTGACACGCCGCAAACAGCAAACGCGATTACGCGTCGTTTCAAAACACACAACTGTTGGAATAACAATGAACGGGACAGTAGACCGTGTCACGACACGTTTTCAACCCTCCGCAAACAACGTTAACCCTCGCATAACTAACCCTTAATAACAAGCTCAGCTTTAAGCTTATTGAGTATGAATATTCGAAAATTGAAAATTTATGATAAAAAGAATCCTCGTTGTAAATAATTACTGTAATTTAAATGGAAAGTTGTAATGTGACCGATTTACCATATCACCCCCCTGGTACTTTGAGAATTAACTTTATTTTTGATGGTGAAAAATAAGAAATTAGCATAATGTCACCTTAACATCTTTAGTTATTTATTAAAAGGAAAAGTCTTATTAAGACTTAGTCTTGTTAAGAGATAAACATATCAAAAATCTCTGAGGTGCTTAGAATACATAAATAAAAAAATGTTAAGAAAAGTAACTTTTACAATATTAAACTTTAGATTTCAAGAATAATCAAAGGGTTAACAATTACTTTCTAACAACTATTCCCTTCAAAAGTGCATATTAACAAATCGTTAGTCACTTATTAAAAGGAAAAGTCTTATTAAGAGGTAAACACGTCAAAAATCTCTGAGGTGCATACAATGCATAAGTAAAAAAAAATATTTAAAAAAGTAATTTTTACATTATTAATTTTCAGGTTCCAAGGATAATCAAAGGGTTAACAATTACTTTCTAACCACTATTCCCTTCAAAAGTGCATATTAACAAATCGTTAGTCATTTATTAAAAAGAAAAGCCTTAGTAAGACTTAGTCTCAATAAGAGGTAAACATGTAAAAAATCTCTAAAGTGCATATAATGCATAAATAAAAAGAATTTCAAAAGAAGTAACTTTCACATTATTAAACTTCAGGTTCCAAACACAATCAAAGGGTTAACAATTACTTTCTAACCACTATTCCCTTCGAAAATGCACATTAACACAGAAACATCTCCAATAAGTCCATCGTAATCGTGCCTCCACAATCGAAAGGTCTCCCCCAGAAGAATGTTCCCCGATCGATACAAAACCCAGATCGATCACCCGCCGTAGCAGGGACCACGATTACGCCTAAGCGCGATCGCGAAGCATCGTACCGCAACATCTAGCTAGAAAAGGAGGCATACCTTACACCACAACCGTCTTTATAATCTCCCGCGGGGTAACAGGAGGTAGGGGTGTGGGAGGGGTGGAGGGGTGGTAGGGCCGGATCAGCCGTTTATGACTAGCGGCGGTGTTATATTTTTTTCGTGACGGCGAAGGGGGTTGTTGGGGGAGGCAGGGGAGACGGTCGTGATATTTCAAATTTTCTCATTACACCTCGAGGTGCGAATGATCTCCACCATCTCTCCCCCCCTCCCCGCTGCTTCTCTCGTTCTCTTGAACTCTCCTCTCTCACCCCCCCCCTTTTCTGTTCCTTCGTTCGCGCTACCCTATCTAGCGCAGGCTCTCTTTACCGCACCGATACACCGTGGCGCCGTTCCACCCCCAATCGCCTCCCCACAGCCCCCTTCTTCAATCTCACACCAACCAGCCATCAGGGTGAACCCCTCTTGTATTTATTATTAAGATATCGACCGGCTCTAAGTCCCGCTCTAGGTACTGCGTGCAATATGCGGCGGGAAACACTCGAGGCATACACGGGAATCGCGAAAGGGAACGCTGAGCTCGACCCCTCTTTACGGTCCTCCTACCCCCTCCTCCCTTCGAACCGTGCCTGTGTAACCCCTCCGTCGGGAGACGGGGGTGAGGGGGCTTTCAGGGGCTCCTTCCTCCTGTTTTTTTTTTTTTCGACGGGAGCAGAATACCATCGATGCTAATTCGCGCTTTGTTCGGGACACTTTTGTGCGCTGCTGAAACGCAACGCGAAAGACAAAGTGAAATAGACGAGAGTGCTCTTTGTTTCGATCTGATTAAATGGCGCGCTGATTGGCGCGGCCTGAATTAGTAGTCCGTGAAGTGCTCGCGCATGTGACGTCCTCCGGGCCCTCCCTAAGAACAAGGGATCCCTCTGCGATATATTGTCCCGCGACGGCCATTGTTTTCTCTATCTGCGAATATTTTTCTCCTGGAAACACGACCGTCCCTTTAAGTGTTCACGGTTTAATCGACTTTTTGGGCGGCGATAAATTTTTCACGGTCAGCGTTAGATTGTTAACGTCTGTTTCAGATAGGAAGTCTATGGTGAAAGATTTTATAATGATAACTGTGCTAATCTTTGATTTAAAGAAACTCTGTTGATTGTATTGATTTTAAAAGAAATTAAAAAGTACTTTGCAATTTCATCTATTTAATTTTTAGACATTTTTTAGTTATTTGTTGAAATAAGTGGTGAACTGATGCATTCCTTAGAAGCTAAGTTGTAAATTTGCTCGGTTTACTACTGATTATATTTTCCACCATAACCTACATTGCACGTCACCTTTTCATTTCTACTTTAACACTAGATCTACCGACGATTAAGGTATACTTATTGAAAACGAGGAAATCAAAGCATATCTAATATCTAAGGGAAACAAATTTCAGTGATCATAGTAAAAATTATAGTAAGCTTTCGAATGTGTGGGGACCACAGTAAGTTTACCAGGTTTCCATGAAAAATTATAAATTCAGTCATTTTTACCCCCTTGATAGTACTAGTGTTAATTTGCATAGTAAACTTTCGAATGTGTAGGCACCACAGTAAGTTTACCAGGTTTCCATGAAAAATTATAAATTCAGACATTTCGACCCCCTTGGTAGTTCTTACTGTTAATTCGCACATTGCAGTAACAAAACTTCCAATCCCCTCTCATTCCTCAACAAAAACAGTGCAAAGGGTTAGTCCCAGGTTCTCCAGAATCACTCGAACGATCCCAAATTCTGCCAAGAATCTGATCCCCCGAGGAACCACCGCTAGATCCGAAGAAAACCGCGTGGCCCCCGTTCTGGGAGGTCCATTAATCGTAATACAATAAACGCGGCCCCCATCTCGAACGAAATACACACTATTTTTCGAAGGGTCATCGACCGTCGCCTTCGTTTGCTTTTCCTCGAAGCATGTGTGCCGAGGACGGCACTCCATGTGGCACAGGTTCCCACGTGTGGGACCAGTTTCGAGCATCGTTCGACACACGAAGCAAGAAGACAGAGAAGTGTAAAAAGACGGGAAGGATTGAAGATAGGGTGACAAAGAGGACGTATTCCAATAAGAACGCGTCCGCGCTGCAATATTTAAGAAATGTCAATACATCGTGTCCCGGAGAAGGCAAGGGCGGAGGGGGGAGGGGGGTGGGACGGGGGACGAAGGGTTCGGGATGGAAGTCGGGCGAAACGACGACAACGACGAGGACGACGACGACGACAATGCCAACGGCGGGTCCATCAGTTCCCGGGCAACTAGCCCCGAGGCATTGGTTAAAAAACGAACGAACCCCTTTGATGTTCCCCGTTGTCCTAATGAAAAATTAAAGCCCCTTCTTAAACATCATTAGACACGGCCACTCTTTCAAGTCCTTCGTAGGCTCGCACGACGACGCGCCTGCAGCGGCGTAATCATGACCCCGAACCACGAGATGCCTCTCGTGTTTTCGGCCAAACGGCGGAACGATCGGGGGCGGGCGGGGGTGGTTTTGATGTTGTTCGAGGCAGTTAGGCTGTTTGGGGCCGGGCAACGAACGTTTTTGAGGACTGTAGGCCGCTGCTGATCGATAACGAATATTAAGCTCGGGGGATATTAATCCTGGCAGTATCCGAAGAGTTGGGGGTGCTTTATAATCACTATACTTATTTGCTTGATAAATTTCCAATACTACTTTATCACGTTTCTTGGAAGGCATAGAATTATAGAATATCAATTTCGACTGAGGGATTTCTGTTTTTAACAATATCGTACAATATTTGTTAAACTATATTTGTATTAATTACAAACTTAAAATTCTGCCACACGAATACTGTATAGAATAAAATTTTTAATAATATTATAGAATGTTTATTATACTGTTACGTTACCAATTAAAATTAAAATTAAGATAAAATTCTTAATATTTATATTAAACCCTCTATTTTTAGATATATTCAAAACACTTTTGTAAGGCATTACAAATTAACAATATTGTACAATATTTGTTAAACCATTGTTAAACCATTAAATACAGTATTAAAATTTTACAATATGAATACTGTATAGAGTAAAATTTTTAATAATATTATAGAATATTTATTATATTATTACATTACCAATTACAACAATAAGAGCTATACTGATTGTAATTGTGTTATAATAAAATTGTCAATGTTTATGTTAAACCCTCTGTTCTCAGATATATTCAAAACACTTTTGTAAGGCATTACAGATTAACAATATCGTACAATATTTGTTAAACCATTAAATACAGTATTAAAATTTTACAACACGAATACTGTATAGAATAAAATTTTTAATAATATTATAGAATATTTATTATATTGTTGTGTTACCAATTACAATAATAAGAGTTACACTGATTGTAATTGTGTTATGATAAAATTGTCAATGTTTATGTTAAACCCTCTGTTCTCAGATATATTCAAAACACTTTTGTAAGGCATTACAAATTAACAATATCATACAATATTTGTTAAACCATTAAATACAGTATTAAAATTTTACAATATGAATACTGTATAAAATAAAATTTTTAATAATATTATAGAATATTTATTATATTGTTATATTACCAATTACAATAATAAGAGCTACACTGATTGTAATTGTGTTATAATAAGTAATTGTGTCAATGTTTATGTTAAACCCTCTATTTTCAGATATATTCAAAACACTTTTGTAAGGCATTATAAATTAAGAATATCTTAGAAAGAATATCTAGTACAATATTTATTAAACCATTGTTGGGTTAATTATAGCATTAAAATTCTACAACAGGAATTCCGTAAAGAATACAATTTTTAATAATACTATAGAATATTTATTATATTATTACATTACCAATTACAACAATAAGAGCTATACTGATTGTAATTGTGTTATGATAAAATTGTCAATGTTTATGTCAAACCCTCTGTTCTCAGATATATTCAAAACACTCTTGTAAGGCATTACAGATTTTCATTGGATGAGCGCCACCGTGTTGGTAGTTCAGGTAACAAAAAGGGGGTCAAATGTGGCTCACGGTAAACAATGGCGCAAGGATAATGGGTTTTCATGGTAGTCAAGTTTGGAAATAATTACAGCGGCGTATCGGGTGTCGAGGGCAAGCAAATCAGCCCTTCGTTTCTGTGACAGAGGCGGGCCCCGTACGACCGATCGAACTCGTTCACTCGACTTATTTTTAATCCCTCTTCCTGTATGCAGCGATCATTCCCTCTCGGCGAATTCCAGGCACACGTGCGAGTCAGCACCCGAGATCTTCTCACGCGCGATCCACTAATAAATCACGATGGCCGTAAGGAGAGAAAAAATTGGTGATCATCTGCTGCGGAAAGAGAGAAACGGGCTATTTCTTTCAGCCGGCGTTCTTAGGAAGCGTCGGCGTCTACTTCCTTTTACCAATATATATAGAGAGAGAGAAAAAGAGGAAAAAAAAATGGTGGAACAGCCTCGAAAAATTCTCGTTCCCTCGAAGAAGGATACGTCGATGTCTAGTTAAACAGAAAAAGCGTTCGCTTTTATGTATGTAAATTAACAGGAAACTTTGATCAGGTTTGGCGTTTAAAATTAGCCTCTCATTCGGAACGACGAAGGTTTGATCGTTATCTGTGGAGTGGTAGAAAAAAGTTAATGCGTTATTTGTTTCTCAGCGTTTCTTTAATTAAGACGTTTCGTTTCGCTGTAATAAATTTTATTCGTCAAACTCAATTAAAACGTTGGAGAGTAGTTTATTTTTAAACGGGGTGTTGCACGTTCGCAATTATAAAAATTTAGCAAATAGTTACATCAGAGGTGTTATTAAAATAATTGACTTAAACCACGTAACTCATAATTCTCAAGGTTGAATTTTGCTTCTTTTTCTTTTGTTTAGAAAGGTTGAAATCCTTAAGAATCCATTTCACAACCATAACCTAAATTAATTGACTAAAAAGAATTTCAACTGAAAAGCTGTACTGACGTTAATTTTTAATGATTCCAAGTAACATATAAACTTAATAAAATACTCAATAAATTTATCACATAAAAATACTCAATATATTTTTTTAAATGTTTGATATTCTTTTTGTTTATAAAGTGTTTAATGACCTTATAAATTCCGCTGAAATCTTAGAAAAATTCACAATTAATATTCCAACTTTTCATTTAACGTGATACAACTTTCTTCATAAAACCGTTTTTGCATACCACTCAGGTATCAATAAAATGATCATTAATATTAACAACACCTATCCTACCCTAGATCTATTCAGCCAATCTCTTCACTCTATAAAACAGCTACTACAATCCCCTCTTTTCTGAAAAATTTTCTTATTCTTATACACGTCTCTTCCATTTGTATATTTTTAATTTTCCCTATTACCATTATTATATTTTCATACCTCACTGTAATAATTTCCTTGTAATTCTCTAATGAGTTAATCCCATATAAATAAATAAATAAATAAATAAATAAATAATATTAACTGATGTTGTATGAGGAATTAATCTCGCTATTCTATACATATTTATTTTTTCCAAATTTACTGTGGTATTTTAGATTTTCTGTAATAAAGTGATAGTATTTATTCACCTAATCTCTTCACTCTATAAAACAGCTACTACAACACTCTTCTCTATAAAATTGTCTTGTCTTCCTATAAAGTTTTCTTTCATTTTTATATTTTTACTTTCCTCTGTTACCATTTATTACATTTTCATACCTCACTATAATAATGGGTTAATCCCATATAAATAAAGAAATAAATAATTTTCTTCTTTCCGTTACTACCATACCAATTATTTATTCCCCGCGAACCATCAAAGTATACCATCTTTCTTTAAAATTCCCCCGTTAACGAAAAGATAGTGACCAAAGAACTGTAAATAAAGTTAAGGAGAGTAATAGGACTCAGTATAGTTAAAAGTAGATATTTAAGTATTTGCATAGAGATTTATGTATTCTATTAATAGGTTAGGTTATTGTCTTTTTTTCTTTTCTATGATAAAATAGTAACTAGAATAGGGTAGAATAAGGAGAGAAAAATATGGTAAATGGGTAGGTTAGGTTAAGGTTCGATATTGCTAAATAATAAGCAAAGTGTAACAGGAAGCCATCCAAAATCGAACACAAATAAATAATAAACAACAAATATATTTTCATACCTCACTGTAATAATGTATAAATAAATAAATAAATAATTTTCTTCTTTCCGTTACCACCGTACCAATTATTTATTCCCCGCGAACCATCAAATCTTCCTTTAAAATTCACCGGTTAACCGTTAATCGGGCTAACAGATATTAAAAACATTAAAATCGATTCCCCCCCCCTTCGTTTTCCCGATCCCGAAGGGGGATCAGGAGGCGCGCGCGCGCAAACGAGTTTCGTCGTGGACAATGGAGAACCTGATACGGCGGAATCGGCGAAAGGGACCGAGGCCGATGGGGTAGGGCGATTGTTGAAATTTGCATGAATCGATCACGATTGTTTGGCCGCGAAATGAGCGCGCCACCACAGGAGAAATAATTCGCAATCCATGTACAGGCCGGCCAATCGAGTTACCGTTTGCCATTTCGATTCTGCTCGGTCCAACGGACGACAATGGCCGTGCGCCGAAAGCGAATCATCTTTGTGATCTGAGCCAACCGATCGTCGTTTGGCGGCTCCTGTCTCGTCGACCACCCCCCTATCCATCCCCCCCACCCCTACCCTGGACCAACGACGTATTCATCGAATCACTTTTGGTTTTCCATTTTTTTTTTTTCACAAGTTTCTTTTTTCTTTTTTTTTTTCCTAAGGGGTGTTCCCCATTAACCATCGGTATAATCCGGTTATCCTTGAATTACGGTTTCCCGTCGAATTTTGGCAGCAGATTCCGAATTGTCCGGAATTTTCCGAAGGTTTTACCCCATTGTCCTTAAATGGAGCTTTTTATCGTTATGGGCTCTTTGATCGTTAGGTAGTAGGATTCGATAGTTACTCTGTTTTGAAGCTCCTGTCGCGGGGGGGGGGGGCTAATTCAGTTTTATGGGGGTAGGTGGTGGTACGTCTCGCCGGCTGATGTGAAATACAGCGCGCGGATAGAGCAATGAACATGTCAATCTGGCGTTTTAATCTGGAAATGTTATTCGTATTCCCTCTGCTGACGGCGGCTGGAATAGTTTCCGCCGAAAACTGGATCAAACCGAAGATTATTTACCGAAGATTATTTATTTATGTGTGTGTACACAATGTCTCGTATTAATTTTAACACTAGGACTTACCAGACCAGTCAAAATGACCAGTTGATGATTACTCATAGCAGCCTTATAAATTGACAGTTGTAAAGCTTCTAAAATTTACTATGATTTTCTACAAAAGATATGAATAAAGATTTGTTTTCTAAGCATTCAGTATTTTTTCATGTAATCGTCAATTTGATTTTTTCCATGCAAATAAGTACACTTTAGTCGCCGGTAGTTCTAGTGTTAAGTATGTATTCTACTTTATAACTATTATACTTATAAGTATGTATTCTACTTTATAACTATTATACTTATAAGTATGTATTCTACTTTAAAGCTATTATACTTATAAGTATGTATTCTACTTTATAACTATTATACTTATAAGTATGTATCACAAATTTAGTTAGTATATTTATTAATCAGACTCAAAGGTTAAATAATCATACGTGTAAATTTTAATATACGATTTAACTAAACTGAATGAAGTTTAATTTAAGTGAATTTTAGGAAATATTTTGCATTTGAAAATCTTTGAAATTAATATTGTTAGACGGCTAACAGTCACCTTTCGAGTGCAAAGGGTTAACACGTTCCATGGCCACGTGTACCACTGGTGGTACACGATGTGATACCTGTTCCAAACAAGAGAACTACTTGTGTACTGATGATATAATAAAATATTGTGTGATAACATAGCGATCTTTCGTCAAAATATCAAACGGCCTAAACGACAGGTCAAGTAAAAATGGCTTGGCAAGGAACGCGTTAATTTCGTGTTTTCAGTCCCAAACATAATTTTTCAACGCGATCGCGAATCGAAGCAGCCGCGAACGGTCGAAGAGGCATCGGCAGCCAGTGCAAGGGGGTTGCACGAAGATACATGTGGCGAAGACAGCAGGGACTTTTAGTGGCTGCGAGGATATCGGTACCTGAGCGAGCACAATACGGGCTATATTTTTATAGGGCCGCCACGGGAGTCTAATGGCAGGCCGGGCGAGGGAGAGGGTGGAAAACAGGGATTTGGTATAGACGTCATTGTTTCCGTTCGGCACCCTTTTTCCACCCCCGGACTGAAAACTACCCCCTTACAACGGTGCGGCTGCCATTGAAGCCACTTTTTCATCTCTCCTCTGTTTCTCTTCCCGCGTTCTTCCACACATAGATTACAATATTACCGGTGCTGCTGGCCCACCCTCACGACGCGCCGTTAGCCGCGCCCGCAACGCGTCCTCTGATATATACGCACACTTCTGATCATAACATAAATTTTAATGATGGCCGTGATGAAAATATAAGAACGCGGCGATATTTATGACGCCTGGCCCCGGCCAGTTCCTGTGCGTGGCAAACCGTCAAACCCGACCAGACCGCCCCCACCGTCCTCCTCCCTTGGACCACTCACGACACCCTCACCCCTGTCGAGCTACTTCGAGGAGAACACCGCTACCCCTTTCTCTGTCGGGCGACAACGCCGTTTAATTGCCCATTCGCTGCACCGGCTGGGAATTCGTTCTGTTACCGAACACTGGGCTACGGTTTTGTGGAAAACGCCAACCGTGAGATGTATAAAAATATGTTAGGTGTACAAGTTAACACATTGTATGCCGGTGGCATCTGAGGCATTTAAAACTGTAGGCGAAGAAAATATTTAAAATTTTATACATTATTGTAGTAATGTGAATGAGCGGATGCGAGGCTGGAAAGGTCAGAGTACTTGAGTTGGGCGATTGTCGCGTGAACGTAGAATGTTTGGGCTCGAATGTTTCCAAGGCGTGAAAGATGAGAACTTGAGAAAATAGTGCGACTGAGAAATTCTGGGTGGTCGTGACCGAATGCGTAGAGTGAGAAAGGTTGACAATTAGAACGAAAGGAAACGAGTGTTTGGAAGAATATATGACGGGGAAAATGCGAGCGCGAGGCAGAAAGTATCAGACGACGAACGCAGAAAGTATCAGACGACGAACGCAGAAAGTATCAGACGACGAACGCAGAAAGTATCAGACGACGAACGGAGAAAGTATCAGACGGTGAAGATAGGAAGTATTAGACGACGAAGTAGTCAGCGTAGAGCGAAGGACTGTGTAGTTTGCGAAGCATAGGCGTAGTTAGCGAAGTATCAGCGTAGTTTGCGAAGTATCAGCGTAGTTTGCGTAGTATAAGCGTAGTTTGTTATTTTGTGTTTGTTTGTGTCGTTTAAGTTTATTAAATTCACGTATATTTATATTATTATTCACCTCTTTTTTCTTTTTCTTTTTTAATTTATAACCTTTCCTATATTATTGTAAAACGCTAAAATTGGTTTGCATATTCATTATATGCAATTTAACGACAATGAAAAATAGAAACAAACAAATCGCCAAACAAAAGAATGTTGTATTATCGCAAACCCGGCGCTAAAGCAACAGACTTCCAAACCCGCGTTTTCGCGGGGCCGGCATACAATGTGTTAATTTTAATCTTTCATCTTTCGATCATGATAAATTGTGAATATTGTAACGGTATTTTCGGAGTCTTGTAACGTAGACACGTAAGCTTTTCAAAATATTAGAAGATTGCTTGATTCGATTGATATAACCTAGGTAAACAATAGTTTGAACGATGGCGTCCAGCAAAGAACACATTCATCATTGTGCACTCTTGGCATTTCAGTTAACCCTTTCGCTACTACGGGCGACTATAGTCGACTAAAGAGGAATAAAAAAATTGAGAATTCGCGATGGAAAGATTCGAAAGCTTGGGGAATTGGAAATTTGTTAAATTTGGGATACCACGGAAGTCTGCAGAAAGCTTTCTTCTGCAGAAGCTTCGTGAGTTATACATCTCCATGATTTTATATTAACCTGGACTGATTGTATTAGTGTGTTTCCTAAAATAAATTCTCAAAACTGATGAACCAAGGTTTAAACTTAAAGTTCCCTTTTTCTTGCCCTGTCTGTTCACGATTATCGAGTTACTATGGGAAAATGTTGGAAATTTCCTGAAAACTAATTTTTTACAGCTAATTTCCTAATCTTACAATTCCAATCTTCCTCTGTTTCTCAATTTTATTCAGTCACCGTACACATGATACATTATCCACAATTAATTAGTCCACCAAACTAGTCTTCTTCTCTACCAAGAAATGTTAACCCTTTATGGGCCCGTGTAACTTTCAGGTCACATGCTAATTTATTAACATTTTAACAAATAATTTGTTTTTTCCTTCATAAGATGACGTTTACATATTAATTACATAGTGTTCTATAATGTAAAATCTCTTTTCATTTGCATACATAAGATTATAATTGTTGATTTTTCGTTCCATAAATTTTCTTACATTTAAAACAAAAATTTGGTCCATAAAGTTATGGTTATATTAACAACCTAAAAGAGTTCGTTCATTCCTAATAGAAAAACGAAAGAGACAAAATTAGGGCTAGATCTGGAAAACACTGTTGAGAATTCGATACGAATGGACCGATGGCGAAAAGAAAGGCGTACACAGATTAATTACATAATGTTCTATAATGTAAAATTTCTTTTCATTTGCATATATAGGATTATAATTGTTGATTTTCCGTTCCATAAATTTTCTTATATTTAAAACAACAATTCGGCCCATAGAGGGTTATACTACCAACCTAAAAGAGTTCGTTCATCCCTAATAGAAAACGAAAGTGACAAAATTAGGGTTAGATCCGAAAGACACTGTTGAGAATTCGGTGCGAATGGACCAAAAGAAACCATTTAATCACATTCTCGCGAGGATCATCGTTGATCTGCTTAGCTCGGGCGTCCCGTGGCTTCAGTTTTCGTTTTTCCGCTTAACAAACTCCTTCCCGTCCGCCCACCCTTACCCCTGTCCCACACCCCTCCGCACTTTTGACGCTTCGCTTTGGAAATCCTTTGATTCCCATCTTTTCGAGGGCTCGGAAACGTCGATGCGCCTTCGCATGAAAAGGGGTTCCTTCCAGGCCGTCCCCTGATTGGGACGATAAAAGAGGGCCGCAGGGACCGCGCGCGGGGGGAGGTAAAACACTAATTAGTTATCAAAGGCCAAGGAAGGGTTTGGTGACAAAATAGTAGATCCTGAAACGAGGAGCACCACCCTCGACTCTGCGCCCCCCCACCCAACCCCCCGTGGCAGATATACTACCTCAGTCAACCCCTCTCGTTTCTCTTCGCGAGGGACTCCCTTCTTCCTCGTTTGCCACCCCCTTCTCGACCCCCTGCGTCCCTCTTCTTCGTCTTTGGATACCGTCAGCCCTGTCGGTGTCTTAATACTCACGGGAGGACGGGCCTGTATTGATTTTCGAATCATTAATTCTACCTCTAATCAGAAGTTGTCGGGCACGTGCACGTCACCGGTACCAGCACCAGTATCTGCTCGCTCGTCGATGCCTCGGATGGATGCAAATATGTTTGACACGTCCTCGATACCGAGACGAGTCTCGAAACAGTTTTAGAGGGGGCTGCTTAACGCGTACTTATGTTCAGAGTGGCGAAAAATGTTGAGGTTATCGATGGGGTTGAGAGCAGTGAGAGATAAAGGGTTATTCTTTGGAGGAAGAATTGATTTTTACGAATGGACAGCGAAGGAGTTGATAGGAAATTTGTTTGTCACTGTATTATGTTTTTGATCATTGAGAAGTTTTTGATGAGGAAAGTTAATGGATAAAGAGAACATGGGAAAAATTAAATTAAGAGGTGAATTAAAGTTCATGTGACTTCAAAAAATAGTTCTTGCGATTCCAAGCATTTCTTTCTGTTAATTGAATTATCAAGCGTAGGGGGTGAGTTCGGGTTGTTTAAGAAAAATTACAAGAAACTGCATGTATATAAATAAAAAAATATAGGATTTCAAACTAGATGTATATTTCAAATTAGAAGAGTTTACTGAGAATTAATTATTATGAATTAAATAATTCCCGAATTAGTGACACAGTTGACTAACTATTAGAAGGGTGATTATTTAAGTATTTAAGGGTTAATTTATGATTGTTTAAGAAAAATATAGAGTAATTTATAGAAACTACCTATAAATGTATACAAAAATATAGGATCTCAAACTGGGTGCTTTTTTCAAACTAGAAGAATTTATTGAGAATTAATTATTATGAATTAAATAATTCCCAAAATAGTCACATAGCTGACTAAGTATTAGAAGGGTGATTATTTAAGGATGATTTATGATTGTTTAAGAAAAATATAGAGTAATTTATAGAAACTACCTATAAATGTATACAAAAATATAGGATCTCAAATTGGATGTTTTTTTCAAACTAGAAGAATTTATTGAGAATTAATTATTATGAATTAAATAATTCCCAAAATAGTCACATAGCTGACTAAGTATTAGAAGGGTGATTATTTAAGGATGATTTATGATTGTTTAAGAAAAATATAGAGTAATTTATAGAAACTACCTATAAATGTATACAAAAATATAGGATCTCAAATTGGATGTTTTTTTCAAACTAGAAGAATTTATTGAGAATTAATTATTATGAATTAAATAATTCTCGAAATACTGACATAGTTAATTAGGTATTAGAAGGGTGATTATTTAAGTATTTAAAGGGTGATTTATGGTTGTTTAAGAAAAATATAGAGTAATTTATAGAAACTACCTATAAATGTATACAAAAATATAGGATCTCAAACTGGGTGCTTTTTTCAAACTAGAAGAATTTATTGAGAATTAATTATTATGAATAAAATAATTCCTAAAATAGTGGCATAGCTGACTAACTATTAGAAGATTGAGAGTTTTGGAATCGAGAAAAAATGAATATTTCATAAATTCATAGGCGTTGGATGATAAAATTGGTGTAACCAGGAAACGAGATTGAAAAAGAGATCGAGGAACGGTTATACAAATCTAATCGCCGTTGGCAGCGAGGCGGAATGTAAATTCTGGGAAAACTCCGTCGAAATAACGCAAGACGAGGCAAAAAGTGTTATGTCAAGAGAGGTGAGTCACTGGTAATCGTCGAATTCCTGTCGACGCTTCCCGCGACGAACATTAGTCTTCGCTAGCTTCTTTTCGGTTGCGAGGTCGTTTATTTAACGCCTCATGCAACTAGTGAAATCTATCGAAAGGTTGCTTCTTGGAACGAATCAAAGCGTTACCCACACACACGCGTTGTTGCGTGTGTGTGTGTGTTCGTGCGTGTCGACACGAATATCGCTAATTATAGCGATGAGGAAGCGATACCGGGGCGACCACGATTTTGTCATTGGAAACATTGTAGACCCTGCTACTGTTTAGCAAAATACAAATAAGCTGCACCTATGAAAAGCAACCGAAGTTGGCAGAGAAATGTGGGGGACACGGGTTATTTATAACATTTATTGATTTACCGAATTGTGTACTTGATGAATATCATGTTTTAATATATTATATAGTATATTATATTTATATTACTGTGTATTGCACTTTAGTATATTATATTTTAATTATTTTACTTATAACAATTGTTGATTTACCGAATTGTATACTTGATGAATATCATATTTTAATATATTATATAGTATATTATATTTATATTACTGTGTAGTGCACTTTAGTATATTATATTTCAATTATTTTACTTATAACAATTGTTGATTTACCGAATTGTGTACATGATATATATTAAATTTTAATATATTATATAGTATATTGTATTTATATTATTCTACGTTATACTTTAGTATATTATATTTTAATTATTTTATTTATAACAGTCGTTGATTTACCGAATTGTGTACATGATGTATATTAAATTATAATATATTATATAGTATATTATATTTATATTACTGTGTATTGCACTTTAGTATATTATATTTTAATTATTTTATTTATAACAGTCGTTGATTTACCGAATTGTGTACATGATATATATTAAATTTTAATATATTATATAGTATATTATATTTATATTATTCTATGTTATACTTTAGTATATTATATTTTAATTATTTTATTCATAACATTTATTGATTTACCGATTTTATTATATTTTAACGAGTACAGTGCTTAATGGTTAAATTACGTTTTTATTGAAATTCGAATGCAGACTTGATTATTTTTCTGGGTTCTTGAGACAAACTATAATTATTCCTTTGAGTAATCTGTAATTTAGAGATAGAATCAAATTCATTATGCATCAAGGAAACCTAATCCAATCTTATGCAAAAGTTTGTTTTCGTGGGATTCCAGAATTACACACAAGAAGTAATATTTCAGTCCAGGTTCTTAAAAAGTATGCATTTATACTTTACAGAGACTAAATTTAGCTTCAGTTGAAGGGTTTGATGTACTTCGATTAGCAATAAACAGAGAAGTATTACAGAATTCGAATCCGAAGAAGAGCTACGAAGAGCTTAGCGTTTAATTAAGGCACTTTTGAAGAGTTTTCCCAGAAATTTTCTACACCCCCAGTCAACAATTATAGTTCAAGGTACCATTTAACACTATTCCTACTACAAATTTTTCTCAAAAAATAAACAATGAAAAAAAAAAGTGAATTATACGTATATTTGAGAAAAAGTCTAAATTTTAAAGGCGTTTCAATTACGTTGTATCTATGAAATCCTAATCGAAATTTCAAAAACGGTCATTTAACCGGTTATGGTAACAATAGTGTTAAATCTCCAAAAATCCTTACACAAATTTCAAACACGTCTCACCTAGGTTCAAATCTACTTAAAAGCGCTATTTAACCCTTCATCAAAGCTCGTTCGAGTTGTTTCACCGTCCCATCCCTCGTCCCTGTTTCGCCTGCATGCTCATTCGCCACTTTGTTCTTTCTTGTGAAGCGGAGGCCCGTTAAAAATTAAGTTAATCGAATAAACGCGACTCAGCCATCAGGGATCACCGGTGAAACTCGCTCGTACGAGCAATACTAATTAACCGAGACATCGAACTTCCGCGCACCCCCGTCCCTTGGTCTACCCAAGGGTTGTGGAGAGGAGGGGGCGCAAGAACCGGGCGTTACGCGCTTAACAGTGGAAAATTGCCAATTTTCCCGATAATGAAAATTCTCCCGTCGCGGTTAATTCAATTTCCTTAATTTTCTTCGCATTCGAGCCAGCCGCGAAGATTACGACTGCGATCGGGGGAATTGTTGGGGGGGGGGGGGGTGTCCCGATGGATCGGGGCCTGAATTATTTGAGGATCGGTAATACGGTGTGCTAAACTGCATTAATTCGTTTCACAGTCAGTGAATGGTTAAATAACCAGTTGCTTCTGCCCGTTTCGTGTACCGTACTCACACCTTTGTTTGTCTATGAAGCTTCTCAATAAGAAATTCAATAACTCTGTAAAGGGGGTAGTTGCTAGAATCTTTCCGGAGAATCGTAGTTTTTGGAGAAAAAAGAAGTGATGAAGATTATTTTTAGAATGACAGAACAATAATAAACATACACAAGCAGAAAAGCTAATTGCATATACCTGTTCATCATTCCTAATTCTTCTAAATTTTATTTTTGCTACATTAAGACAATAATACTTAGATACGAATACAAATTCATATTTAACTATTATTCACAGTTTTGCAAATCATGAAAATTTATGGAAAGTACTATTTTTGAGCTTGAAGCTAATTAATGTACACTTAACCCTTTGCACTTGAGAGGTGACTGTTAGTCACTAAATTAGTTAGTTTGTTTATTAGTCAGGCTCAGAGGTTAAACAGTCACATATGTAAATTTTAGTATATTACTTAACTAAACTAAATGACGTTTAATATAGGAGAATCTTAATAAATATTTCGAATTTAAAAATTTTTGAAGTTAGTATCATTAGACGACTAACAGTCACCTCTTTACTGCAAATGGTTAAACACCAAAATGAGATCAATAGAATAGACTCTGCTGCTCCTACGAGATAAATTTTAATACAAAAGAAAGCCCAATACTTTTCATTAGATCATTAATAAAGGTTCTATAACCAAAAGGTGACTTATAGTACTACTTTTCCAGAGTGTCAAAATTAAATATATGGAAATTGCTATTCTTGAGCTTGGAACTAATTAATGAACACATAAGTGCCAAAATAAGATCAATGAAATAGATTCAGTTGATCCTACGTGATAAACTTTAATTTAAAAGGAAGTCCAATGCTTTTCATTATAGATCATTAACAAAGATTCCATAACCAAAATTATGGCATTAAACTACAGTGATTGTACTATATTGATCTATATATGAATTGTACTATATTGATCTATATATGAATTGTACTATATTGATCTATACATGAATTGTACTATATTGATCTATATATGAATTGTACTATATTGATCTATACATGAATTGTACTATATTGATCTACAGTAGAGAACAAAAGTTTAAGACCGAACAGTCAAAGAAATTAAACTAACTAATTTATAAGGAACAGTATGATAAATAAAATTTGCATTCTGTGCTAATCAGTAAATAGTGTTCTACTATCATAACAATAAAAATAAATATATAAACAATATTTGCATACCATAAAACTATGTTCTACATTGTCCTCTCGTCTTTGTTCTACTTTCGTCCACTACTGTATATACGAATTATATAGATCTACTTTTCCAATGTATCAAAATTTGTTCCTGCGTGTTTTTTGGATCGCTTAACCGCTCTAAATGAGTCGCCTATAATCTATTAGAAGCTTTCCCCGGGAAAGAATGACAGAAGGATTAATGCGACAGCGAAACGTTGAACTCTATTAATGCCTGAGCAAAGTGAAGCGCAGATATTTCGCCATAAATCTCAAGGTAAAATTCCGAGGTGTACGAGCAGGCAGCTTCCAGGTTCATACTTGGATGACGCCGAAGTTCGACGCGGGGGCGCCAGTAAATTTTCGCGTTTCAACGAGAACCATGAGGCGCGCGATAATCCGTGGACTAACAGATTTATCGTTTCGTCCTGATAACGACGGCCGCGAATCGTGTCGAGGCCTGGCGCTGTCTCTTTCTCTACCTGGAACACCTCAGAGTCCGATTTACGATTGCCTCGATAAGGAAACACTATCGTGATACCTGACGTGATGGCGACTTCTGATACTGTAAAAGCTAACGGATGCTCTGGTACTGCGAGCAATAATGTTTCTGATAATTGGAAATGTTTCAGATATTATGTGTATTTAGTTAATTATCTCAATATCGAGGAAGGTGTTACAATCTTTAACAAATCTGAGCAATAATGGTACCAATAATTAGGAACGTTTCTGATTTTATACTTATTTAGTTAATTATTACAATATTAAGGAAGGTATTATAAGTTTTTATCTATTTATTAATTTCTATATGTATTCTTATAATTAAATATTAGAATATTAAGGACAGTATTTCAATCTTCAACAAATTTGAGCAATGATGGTTCCGCAAATTAAAAATATTTCTGATTTCATACTTATTTAGTTAATTATCAGAATATCAAGGAAGGTATTATAATTTTTTATCTGCTCTGAGCAATGATGGTTCTGATAATTAAAAATATTTCAGATATTATGTGTATTTAGTTAACTATCTCAATATCGAGTAAGGTGTTACAATCTTTAATAAATTTGAGTAACGATCGTACTGATAATTAAGAAACGTTGCTGATGTTGTAAGTATTTAGTTAATTATCAGGATATCAAGGAAGGTATTATAATTTTTTATCTGCTCTGAGCAATGATGGTTCTGATAATTAGAAATGTTTCAGATATTATGTGTATTTAGTTAATTATCAGAATATCAAGGAAGGTGTTACAATCTTTAATAAATCTGAGCAATGATGGTACCGATAATTAGGAATGTTTCTGATTTTATACTTATTTAATTAATTATTACAATATTAAGGAAGGTGTTATAATTTTTTATCTGCTCTGAGCAATGATGATTCTGATAATTAGGAAATATTTCAGATATTAAATGAATTTAGTTAATTATCAGAATATCAAGGAAGGTATTATAATTTTTTATCTGCTCTGAGCAATGATGGTTCTGATAATTAGAAATGTTTCAGATATTATGTGTATTTAGTTAATTATCAGAATATCAAGGAAGGTGTTACAATCTTTAATAAATCTGAGCAATAATGGTACCAATAATTGGGAACGTTTCTGATGTTATACTTATTTAGTTAATTATTACAATATTAAGGAAGGTATTATAATTTTTTATCTGCTCTGAGCAATAATGGTACCAATAATTATGAACGTTTCTGATGTTATACTTATTTAATTAATTATTACAATATTAAGGAAAGTGTTATAATTTTTTATCTGCTTTGAGCAATTATGGTTCTGATAATTAAAAATATTTCAGATATTATGTGAATTTAGTTAATTATCAGAATATCAAGGAAGGTGTTACAATCTTTAACAAATCTGAGCAATAATGGTACCAATAATTGGGAACGATTCTGATTTTATACTTATTTAATTAATTATTACAATATTAAAGATAGTGTTATTATTTTTTATCTGCTCTGAGCAATTATGGTTCTAATAATTAGCAATGTTTGAGATATTACCAAAGAAGATATTACAACTCCTTCCTAACTATGTTACTGCAACAGTTTGAGAATATATCATACAATACATTTTGTGAACAATTCCTTAATCATTTAGGAATGTTAAAACTGTTAATCACTTTTATTTCTATTTTTTTACTCTTGCACCGTTTCAACGTTTAATTAAATAATATGCAGCATCGAATGAATAAATTCATCTCCGGATAAATATAATTACAAGAAGGTGCTGTGTATTACGTTGAATAACAAAGTTTATTGTATTCCCTCTGCATTCCTCACCTATGCGAACCGTTAAAGGAAAATTATTCCCTAGAACGTTTCAGTATGTTAATGCTTCGCGTAGAACCGTTAAAAAAGAATTTACAGTCCATTGTATGTAGCACAGAAACGGGAACATCTAAGAGGGGCTTATCAGTATAATAAAATCAAAAGATAGCGATCATTGTAATCGAAAGTGTGTAAAAATAAGCTACAATTAGCCCAAGATATTATTTAGCTGCACTTTACCCTGTAATATTATTTTCTGCCTGCTTATTAACATCCTTTCTGTTCATACCTTCTATGCAACATACTTGCCGAGCATTCGGCTACTATTAAAGTAAATCCCGGTTCATCAATAAAACATTAATACCGTGCTCCTGAATCAAAGAAGATTAATTTCATTTTAATCAGAGCGAAATAATACACCGAGGCAACGCTCGTAATTAAATCCGGGATTTTACTGTATGCTAAGGAACACCTCTTATTT
This sequence comes from Tetrapedia diversipes, assembly GCA_033822845.1. Classification (NCBI taxonomy): domain Eukaryota; kingdom Metazoa; phylum Arthropoda; class Insecta; order Hymenoptera; family Apidae; genus Tetrapedia; species Tetrapedia diversipes. The sequence continues at coordinate 26,458 of JAOPTO010001556.1, read as the reverse complement.
AATCCGATTGTAATCGCTGCTAAGCGTTACACGCTACGATTTGGACGTGCAAATGATTATGATTTACAATTTGTGAATTTTGCCGTAAAATGATAACTGCAGATAGCGTTTGTTCACGCTTAAGACGAACCGCGCCACGTGTGCCATTGGTGGCTCGCAGTAATCGATAGAAATAAAACTTACATCGAACGAGTAAAAATATCTTTTTGTTAAAAATTTCAATGAATATATTATTTTTTCTTAATTCAATTTAATTACTTTGTTTCAGCCACTAGGCATTACCTTTTTTTTTTACCGTTTAGAGGATTTAAATAATTATTAAGATTTTCTGTTTATCTTATATTAATATAATTAAATATAAACTAAATATAATTAATTATAGTAAGTGGTTTTAACACGTTAACTCTTTTTTATTTAAAATTGTGACTTGATGAGGACGATTTTGTTAATTTTTATGTGGGCTGATACAAGAAAATGGTACCGGGAATTCATTGCAAAGAGAAATTTATAAATTCATTATAATACCTACATGCTTGAAAATTTACTGTGATCCTTACTATAATCATTACAGTTTGTTTCCCTTGTATTAGGAATACATAATTTGCATATAATTTCAAATTGATTTCTTTAACACAAAATAAATGCATCCTAACCCGTCGTCAGGTTTAGTGTTAAAATCATTATAAAATACCTGCAATTGTTTCGTCCGCAGCTCCAACTACACACCCGTCGATAGCGCCCCTGTCGGGCTTTTAGCGCGCGACCGTAAGGCCGGCGAGAAGTAAGAAGTAATCCGTAACACGTACTACAATTACATCAAAGGTTCGTGCAAAGACGCAACGCGTGCAGGGGCCCCGTTCCCACAGAAATTTCGTGCCGCGAATTGGCCGACAGAGAGGTTCATCGGTGCCGCCGCAATCCCCGAAGGACGGCGCGCCTTTTACCAAAAGAATTTTAACTCGACACAGTCACGTAGCCGAGCGACGCCGTGTCGCGAGCCGTAGGCGCGGGAAACTTCAAAAAGGCCTCTCAGGAGACAGGCTGATTACTCGATGAGAATGAATACGAGCGTTTCTCGGTACCCTTCCTGTTTGTTGCTCTCCGCGGTTCCCCCTTCCTCCTCCCCTACCCCCAACCACGGCGTTCCTTTTTCTCCTCTCGAAACAAAGAAAAGACCGACGCGCGAACTTCTCGTCGCGCCCCTTCAACCCCCTGCGGCGACCTCTCGCGACCGATATGCAAAGGCCAACACTCGTGGCGGCGAGCCACGTAGTTTGCAACTTTTAAAACGCGGATAAAATCGATACGCACGCCCCCGCAACCCCGTGGATCGAGACTCGTTTCCGCGCTTACGAACGCTCCAATTACTACCTCTTCGCGGTATCACCGACCCCCCTCCGGGCCGCCCACCCACCCCCCCAGGGCCGCTGTATCACCTTCAACCGCGGATCGCACGCGTGCTCGAAGTTGGAACTGCACTTGAAACGAGTGGCATCGAACGGGATCGATTGCAATCGAATTTGATACGGTTCAAAGCGACCTCGAAACAGAGCGAAACCGGGCGTGTGTTGGTTTTAGAAGCGAAAGGGGTGGATTCGTAAGGCGGAGCTGATCGAAAATGTGGAATAATTAAGGTTTAGGTGGAAAGAGGCACGGAAAAGGCGCCTGAAGTATGGCAGGCAACCACTGTATAATTTCTAGCGAAGGGTAGATGATGACATGGATATTGTAGCGATTCTGAATGTACAGTAGAGGACAAAAGTTTAAGACGAGAATGTACAGTAGAGGACAAAAGTTTAAGACGAGATGATAATGTAGAACTTAGTTTTTATGGTCTGCAAATATTATCTGTACATTTATTTTTGTTGCTATTATGGTAGAACATTATTTGATTAATTAGCACAGATTGCAAATTTGGTAATGTACAGTAGCGGACAAAAGTTTAAGACCAGATGATAATGTAGAACTTAGTTTTTATGGTCTGCAAATATTATCTGTACATTTATTTTTGTTGCTATTATGGTAGAACATTATTTGATTAATTAGCACAGATTGCAAATTTGGTAATGTACAGTAGCGGACAAAAGTTTAAGACCAGATGATAATGTAGAACTTAGTTTTTATGGTCTGCAAATATTATCTGTACATTTATTTTTGTTGCTATTATGGTAGAACATTATTTGATTAATTAGCACAAAATGCAAATTTTATTTATCATGCTATTCCTTATGAATTAATTAATTTAATTTCGTTGACTCTCTGGTCTTTAATTGAATTTAATTTACTTTGTGCAAGTTCTAGGTTGAGAATTGTAATATTTGAAGTTGGAGACATTCGATTATCATTCAATTATTAAATAATTATTAGGTCTAAGTGCTCAATGTATTTATCACTAAAATTACCAGAGTAGTCAAAAAATGACCAATCGGTGATTATTCATAACAACCCTACAAATTCACTGTGATAAAGCTTCCAAAATTTACTATAATTTTCTGCAGAAAGTAAAAATAAAGATTTATTTTCTATCTATTCGGTATTTTTCTATATAATTTTCAATTTAATCTCTTCCATGCAAATAAGTACACTTTAATTGTCAGTAGTTCTATTATTAATATTTTTAATCCTGATCCCTAACAAAAAATTGTAAGAATAAATCATGAATTCTTACAACAACTGTTTCGATCTTTCCCTCAGAGCTTACAAAACGTTCAAAACTCAAAGTAACTAAAAATAAAAACGTATGTTACAGTTACAAAATAAAGCTACCGCTCCCCAATCAGTTGCAAATCAAATCATATTCCCTTTTTAAGACTCTACCAAAAACCAAGCACGACAAGTATCCCTGTTGAAACTTCACGAGTGCTCCCTGAATTATACATACACGTGAAATTCTATATTCCACGTGGTTATCGTACGAAGATCACATGCAGACAGGCCGGGGACGGTTATTTCTGTTTCTTTTGCCGGGGTTCTCGAGCAGCGCACAGAATCAAACACGTTTATCCCAGCGAGGCCAACCCACCGCGACTGCAAGGCGGCTGAACGGGTTAAACGATAAAATCGTCCGGAGGTCTTTTGAGGAATGGATTTCTAATGATTGATAAAGATAATTAACCGAGCCACGGTACGGGCGTCCGACTCCCGGTGGCTCGGCAACCCTTTGATTCCGCCCGTGCTCTTCAGCCCTCGTAGCCGTCGTCGTCCCAGGCTTTGAAATCCCGCCGGCAGAAGCGATTTTCCGCCTGCCCCCTTTCGCCCCCCCCCCTCCTCTGTCCGGTTTCTTCGTCGTTGCTGAGCTTCTTTTGACAAGAAAATTCGACGAGTCTCAGGAGTTTCGCTCGATACGCCGCTGTTATGCCGATCGTTGCTCGGGCGCTAGCGATAGCGCCGCCATCGATCAGGCTTGTTTGCTTCTTTAACCCTTTCGCTGTGAACCACGTACATGTACTCTCTCAGAATTTAAGCACTCGTTCGCTAACTAATGTACACTAGCTAATGTACATTTTACATTGTAAGGTGTTTATGGGAAAAATGGATTGATTTGGGTGCTAACTGCGTTTTTAGTTTGAGGACACTTTGATGAAGGGGTTGAAAGATCTAGGACGGGGTTTGAGTTGGAATTCGAACGGTGGAACTAGGGTGTTTATTATAATGAGGGTAATTCTGTTGTAAGGTGGTTTCATTAGGTAATGTGTGCTAATTGTCAGTGTACCTCGCATTTACATTAACCCTTTGCGCTCGAGAGGCGACTGTCAGTCGCCAAATGATACCTTCGCAAGTTTTCAGAATTTAATTAGTTTGTTTATTAACCCTTTCGCTACGGGAGGATTTTTCGGCAAGCAATTCCCGCTGAACAAGCTGCCACGGCAAAAGTGTGTACTTATGGAACAATTGTAATTATCTGTCGTACGTTCAATACCGTGGAATCTTACGCAGAGTGTAATTATAGTCAGTCGTAGAAAGGAAAGGGTTAAAAAATTATTGCATAATGCAATAATACTCTGTTCACAAAATTTCACGGGGTGACTATAGTCACCGCTCGTACATAGCGAGCATCAGTCGTTGGGTGACTATAGTCACCGCTCGTAACAAAAGGGTTAATCAGACCCGGAGATTAAATAGTTATATATGTAAATTTTAATGTGACTTAACTAAGCTAAAGAACAATTAATATAGGCGAGTCTTAGTAAATATTTCGACTTTGAAAATTTTTGAAGTTAGTATTATTAGATGACTAACAGTTACCTCTCGATTGCAAAGGGTTAATACTAGGTTTATGGGATCCGTCAATTTGACGAGTTTAGGACTTCATGAGCAAAATTTTCGAAAACAGTTACTATTATTCCTAGCAATTTTTTCTAACCTTTATTGACGGAGCAATACAAATACACCAAAATCTATTTCCCCCTTAGTTGTGCAACTTCAAATTCTGTTTGATGAATACCTTATTCCCTAGTAAAAGTATATTGGTAATAGATATACAAGAAATGTCTGTAAACCTAGTGTTAAATAAGAAATAATTACAGTAAAGTACAAAATTTCCTTAAGTTAACTGGAGTCAACTATCAAGTCATCCATAAAATTTTTACATTCAGTAACTACAGTTACACATTTTTCTTTTTAATTTATTTGTCACGTAAATGTCTAACACTTTCAGCGAAAATAATTCACGACGCATATTTTTCACGGCTGGCTAACGTATTATTTCCTTCCCTCATCAAGACACCCTCTCGTCGCGCCCCGCTGCACGTGTAAAAGGTCGCCATAGCTTTTAGCAGAAGGTCGCAAAGCTATCTATCCATCTTGCACCCCTTCAATCGGGAAAAAGCTGTCGAACGCAGATAACGATCTCCGCGAAAAACGGGAGAAAAATCAGCCATATCCAAAGAATGCATAATTCTCATCCAACAACAACAACAACAACAACAACCGCCAAACAGCGAAGCAAAAATAGGAAACAAAGGGGAAGAGAGTTTGCAGGGCCATTCAAGCCTCCCAAAGTTGCGCACAAATCGAGAAAAATTTCTAACGGACTGGCAAGGAGGAGGGATGGTGGATTGTCGACGGTCGTTGGTGTTGGTGGTGGTGAAAATAAGCGATAATGCGGCAGCTTTACTTAGCTAATTAGGGCTCTCTCTCCCTTTCGCCCACTTCCCTCCCCCCCCCCAGGGCCGTCGTTTTCTCGCTCGTCCCTCAACCTTCCGCTGGCAGGTCGGTCCGCGGCACGTCGCTCTCCTTTCACCGGGAGCATTAATTCATTTAGATATTATTTTGCGAGCCGGGCATTAACATTCTCAATCAAATTAATTAAATCACTCTCCGTCCAGCGGCGTCCGTCTCATAATGTACACCCCCGGCCTCGGTTCTTTTCGGTCGCGCCCCGATGGAGAGGCCGAGGGCACGCATGCGGAGACGAGGCAGACCCGAGAAAGGGTTGGGATATTTCGGAGGATCCTGGCGCCGCGAGGAACAGCGGGGTTAGGGGGGGAGGGTGAGGAGATCCAAGTAGAAAGGCAGCGGGCACTGGGAAAAGGGGTTAATGCAAAGGTCCAGGATAATTACCCACATGGCTGGCAATGCGTATTTCACTTTGATCAAGTCTGTGTTTTTCTTCGTTCGCCTATCAGACCTGCCCACCCCCCTCCCCCAGGGGCCCCTCCCACCCTCTGCCACCTTCCACGCCCCCGGCTGGCCGTTCTTTCCTTGCCTGCTGCGAGAACCGACCACCCTTACATCGTCACCGGGGCTCTGATGGGTAGGTAACCGGTCTTTTGTCTTTGCCCGGCGCGCACGTTTTAATTATTTTAAAACTGGCCCGCAAGCGTCTAATTTCCGCCACGGACCTCCGTTGCCCGCCTGTTCCGAACGGAAAATTCGCCAAGAATTTTCGCGAACCGAGAGGGGCGAGAAAAAAAGAGGGCTTGCTCTCGTGTGAAACTGGAGTACAGGGAGAGTCGCGTGAACAATGGCGCGGAAAATCGCGCTGGACAGGCGTTACCAAAGCCTGTTAGGGGTTTGGTTTAAGGATAAAAGCTTTGATTTCTCGGAAGCTTCCTCTCTACGCCCCGTTCAACGCCGTTGATTGATTTGATAATGAGTCGAGATTCGAAGATGGATAGCTTCGGTCCGTCTTTCAACGGCTGTTGTGAGCTTGCGAACCGGGCTACGCGTTGCGTAACAGGTATTCCGGGAAACTGAGTGAACGGTGACAGAAACGGGCGGCGTGCTTATAATAAACTTGATTTATGACGAGGTAACCGGGAGTATGTACTCTGAGGCAATACACTTGTATTAATGAAGTTGAACGAAGAGACGACACCGTCCGGATCTGGTTCTACATTATGCCGGTTAGCATGAATTTCGGTGGTGTCGCGAAAAACCGTGGAACGGGTACCTCGAAAATTTATGCCGTTCGCGGTGATTCATCGTGAGATCGGAATTTAGTTCGTGAAATTGATTAACACTATTCCTACCGACACCTCACGTATACCCATTCCTACAGCGACGTTCCCACATAAGACAGACTAGAAATTTTTCTCAAAAAATAAACAATGAAAAAAGAAGTAAATATTGAGAAATGTATTATACGTATGTCTGAGAAAAAAATTTAAATTTAAAGGCGATTCAATTACGTTGTATCTAGGAAATTTTAATCGCAATTGTAAAACCGGTTGTGGTAGGAATAGTGTTAAGAAGCGAGAATTAATTCAGATGATTGAGAATTTTAAACTGAATGCATATGGTTTGATTCTAAAAATTCATATGATTACAGTACCAATTGTATAACAATAAAGAAAATTATTTTCTTGTCTTACTTTTCTAACATTCTACATCTGGGCAATTTAAAAAATTTATTAACCGTACAATAGAATGCAATTTTAAAAACAGAAAAGCAGATGTATAATATTCTTCTGAAAATGCAATAGCACAATTGTAAACTTTCAAATTTTTAGTTACAGTAGCGAATAAAAGTTTGAGACCGAAGGGTCAATAAGAATAAATTAATTAATTTTTGAGAAATAGCACGAGTAAACAAAATTCGTAATCTATGCTAATCAATAAATAGTGTTCTATCACAATGACAATAAAAATGAATAAATAAACAATATTTGCGAACTATATAACTATGTTTTACATTGTCTTCCAATCTTAAACTTTTGTCCGCTACTGTACGGTACTTATTCATTATTCTCAGAAATATAGAATTCCTCCAATAATTATTATAAAAGCAAGCGTAGACTGTTGATTACCAATCTTGGGCGAACGATAACGTAACCAAAGTGAAGTGATAAATTTAAGCAGCATCTAAACCAACAATTGACAAACTACACCGACAATTGTCTTACTTTAAACATCATCAAACATCTCCTCTATTATCCAATCATAGCTACGACCAAATGACCCGATTTCTTCATCGGAAAAGTGATTTATTAGTTGACTGTCTCTTCTTAACGTTCACTTCCTCGCAAATAATTTCTTCGAAACACCTATCATCACTCGAAATTTTCGCCCCCCGAATCCGAATACACCCTCTCCCCCCCCTCCCCCCTCGGTCCATTATGTGGAAACAATCGAAATTATGCGCTTTTTCAGTCTAATGCAAAAAAATATTAGAGGTTTTAAGAATAACAGAGTAGTTATTTATTTGATCTGCTTCCCGCGCTCTGTTCGTCATTTCATTACACTGTCATTACATTGTCAAATCGTTCAAGCGATTTGAGATCTTTTTTCGTATAAAATGTTGTGGTTTGGAAGTCAGTAGTCTACGAACGCGATTAGCTGCGCCTATCTCTGAAATTGTTATTTAACCGTTTGCGTAGCAGAGTGTTTTCAAAAAATATTATTAGTTACAAATTAATTATACTATTAATTTATAATAGGTAACAATGAAATACAAAATGTATTACTTGGATCATTGATAGTATTAGGTTGGTACGTATGAAATGTCGGATTTTTCAGTAAATAGATAAAACTAATAGACAAAGCTTTTTTCAAAAGCTGTTTGTTTAATTAAAATATGCTCCATTTGCTTCAATACACATTTCTCAACGAGATTTCAATGCATAGATGCCTGTCTTAAAGAAATTCTGATCTTTAGAATCAATCAACTCTGAAATGGAATTTTTTCAGGCTGTCTTCATTTTCACACTGTTTAACCTGTAAATAGTGTTCTGAATGTTTAAAGAAATGAAAGTCAGTTGGCGAAAGATCCGGTGAATAAGCTGGGTGCTCAAAAATTTCATATTTTAATTCATTTAATTTCGCAATTGTTTTGTACGAGGTATGCGGCCAAGCGTTGTCGTGGAGAAGTATTGAACGATGTCGATTAACAAGTGATGGACGTATAATTTTCAGTTTTTCATGCATTTCATCAATGTACCGACAGTATTTTCCGAGGTTATGCCAAAAACAAAAGCATAACGAAAACAGAGAGACAAACGTTCGCATGTAAAGAAAAAGCGACATTTCATATGCACCAACCTAATAATAACAATTCGATGTAAGTACATATGTCTGAAAGGTTGAGTGCGTTTGCGAGTGAATCTTCAGATGTCTGTACCGATCAACTTCACTGGGTTTTTTAGAAATTTGAATAACGCGAAAGCAACTCATGTTACGCAAACGGTTAACTTGGTGTATTTCAATAAATAGCATTTCATTTGCATATCGCGTAATTATTCGACGGAAATAAAAAAATCCAAGGAGCCCCTCTATTCATCGGGATCCCTCGACGAACCAATCGAACGAACGAGCGATGTCCCTCGAAAGTGCAACAAAAACTCTCTCGAAGACACTCGTCCGCCCTCCGGCAACCCCTTTCGTGCCGAAGATCAGCGTACAACGCATCGGAATTAATTAAATCCCGTTTCATCCATCGGCGAGCTTGGTCTCGCGCGCCTAATTTATTAAGTCCGCGCGGGCGCCGCTAATGATTCGCGAGATCCAATAATTAGGTTCGTTATCACCATTATCAGGGCAAGATAAAGGAGCCCCGGGCAGGCGGAGACGACTCGAAGAATGCGACCGCGGTAATTAATGCAACGGCATATAATAAATATCGAGTGCAGGACGGAGGTGTCCCGTTCCACGTTCCCGGTTTTCCCCGTTAAATTGAATTCGCTATAGGGATCCGGCGCCAATATGCTCGCCTTCCACCCCCTTCACCCTCTGGCCGCGCGTAACCACCCCCCCCCCCGACTACCCCGGCCGCCACGAGCCTCGCCGATGCCTACCCTCTTTCTTCCGAAGTACCCTTTGCCTCGAAGCGACAAACAAGCTCGATACGAAATGAAAATCAAATGAAGATTAAGGCCTGACTTATAATGAGAAGATTGCCCGCGGGGGGTGGGCGGGGGCGAGGGGTGATTACCGAGAGAGACTCTTTTCATCACAGGGATTTCAGTTCGTTCGCGGTAATTTGTTTTCTTCCTACCTATTTTCCCTCCTTTTCCCGTTCCTTCGCTTTCCTCTTCGCTTCGGTTAATGTATCGGGGCGGATTTCGCGAGGACGGTGATTGTTCGTGAGAAGACTGAAGTGCTATTTTTCGGAGGATTTTTAACCCTTTCGCTGCGGCAGTCCAGACCATGAAAGTATCATCACTGAACGGAAACTCGCGAAAGTCTTTTGATTGTTCGTGAGAACGCTGAAGTGCTATTTTTCTGAGGATTTTTAACCCTTTCATTACAGCAGTTCAGCCCACGAAAGTATCATCACTGAACGGAAACCCGTGAATTTTTTCAATCATTATAAGTCAGCCTTAATCTTCATTTGATTTTCACTTTTCAAAGGATTTTTAACCCTTTCGTTGTGTCAGTCCAGCCCACAAAAGTATCATCATTGAATGGAAATTCGCTAAATCCTTCAATTATTCGTGAGAAGGCTGAAGTGCTATTTATCGAAAAATTTTTAACCCTTTCGCTATAGTTGTCCAGTCCACGAAGATATCATTTTTGAACGGAAACTCGCGAAATTTTTCGATTGTTCGTGAGAACGATAAAAGGGTTATAATTCAGTCATTATAAGTCAAGCCTTCAGTTGATTTTCATTTTCTGGAGGATTTTTAACCCTTTCGCTACGGCAGTCCAGTCCTACCACTAAACGGAAACTCGCATTAGAAATATGCAACAGTGTGTGTGGTTCCTGTATATATATTTTTCTAAGTCTTAAATAACAACTGTACTGAATAAAACAATCATTGCTCTAATGTAACAAGTATAATATTTAAATTTTTAATATGAAAAGACTTATAAAATTATTAAACTACAAAGTTATTGTTGTCATCGACTATACACATATACGGCGAAACGAAAGGGTTAATGGGGTTGAAATGAAGTGTGATGTGTTTATTAAGGTGTACCAGTTTATATTCTTGTATCTTGATAAATTTATTTTGAATTGAAAGAAAATTTATTTCCTTAGGATCAACTGTAATTAATTGTTATTCGTTTAACCTTTAAAAATTCTATTATTTAATTTAGATTTTTTTCGCTCGTCGTTCCTATATTTCTTTTGTCATGACGGAAACATGGAAATAATGTAAAGTTTAATCATTGGATAATTTTATTTTTAACTGAAAAAAAAATGCAGTTGCTTTAAACAAAGAATCCTGTCATGTAATAAAATACGAAGTAATTTTATTAGTTTGCCAGTTTAACATTAATATAATGTTAATATTTTCAAAATTTTCAATCGAAGCGTTACACAATAAATTTGAACGACGATAAAAGTGTTTACTGATGAAAAAAACATTACAATTCCTGTTATATTGTAAAAGAATTTCGTTACATCGTTTAAACCGCAGCGTTCATCACGGCGATTCCGATATTACGATGTTAACGCCGTTATCGGTTTAATGTATAATACAACAGGCCGGGCATCGAAAAAAAAAAAGAGATCGACCACACTTTGGGTTAACCGTTATCGCGACAATGGACTGTTTTAATGAATTTATTAAGAAAAAGCTTAATTAAATGCCGCGCGACAATATTGGTTTAACTGTGGCTTTGTCAGCGATGCGATTCCTTATGCAATCTTTGCTCGAACGTCAGCCAAGTTTCGCAGGAAAAACGAATAAATTGTTGCAATTAAATTACGAACAATCTCATAATTATACTCGCGAAAGAGAAGAACTTTTTATCGTACACGATATTCCATCTTTCGAATTCCTTTGTTCGAAATCACTGTGCAAAAGTTACAGCTATAACGGTACCTTCGTGCTAAAATCCATTAATTATAAATTATTCTGCTATTTTTCGTCGCGTTACTTTTCTACACTAGCATTTTGATGTTTGTAACACTATAATTAGAAAGAAATAACCGCAAATAAATAGTTATCTAAGCAATGATAACCACGTTAGTGACCTATATTATTTACAAGGTATCTAACAAAATGGCTAACCTACAAAAAATTTCGAGTACCTTCACAACTACCTCTATCAAACTCGCTCTAAATTCAAAATCACTAAACTGAAAACCAAGAAAAACGCTAAAAATGATAAATAGTTATTTAATGGATCATAACCACGATAGTGATCTGCATTATCATAAGGTATCTAACAAAATGGCTAACCTCACAAAAATTTTGAGTATCTTCACAACTAACTATCTCCATCGAACTCGTTCTAAATTTAATATCATTAAACTCAATATCAAGAAAAACACCAAAAATAATAAACAGATACCTAATCAATTATAATCACGAGAGTGATCTATATTATCACAAACTATTTAATAAAATGGCTAACCTCCCCAAAATTTCGAGTACTTTCATGCCTAACTACCTCCATCGAACTCGCTCTAAATTCAAAATCACTAAACTGAAAACCAAGAAAAACGCTAAAAATGATAAACAGACACCTAATCAATTATAATCACGATAGTGATCTATATTATTCACAAACTATCTAACAAAATGGGTAACTTGTTCAAAATTTCAAATACCTCCACGTCTACCTACCTCTATCGAACTCGCTCTAAATTCAAAATTACTAAACTCAAAATCAAGAAAAATGATAAGCAGATACCTAATCAATCATAACCACGATAGTAATCTATATTATTCACAAACTATCTAACAAAATGGTTAACCTGTTCAAAATTTCAAGTGCCTCTATGTCTAACTACCTTCATCGAACTAGCTCTAAATTCAAAATTACTAAACTCAAAATCAAGAAAAACACTAAAAATACTAAACAGATACCCAACCAACCATAACCACGCACTATAACTCTGCACTATCGCAAACTATCTAAAAATGGCTAACGTGCCCAAAATTTCTAGTACCTCCACCTCGATTACTTCCATTAAGCTCGCTCTAAATTTCTCAACGAACCGAACCCACAACCCTGCTCTCGAAAACCCCCAAAAATGACCTAAGCGTCTGATCAAAAAGAACAAGCTCAGCCTTCGAACCCGCCTCCGCGCCGAAATTCGAGCTTCCCGTATTCAAATGGTCCCCATAGCCCCCCTGCTACCCCTCAAGTCTACGTCCTCTTCCCTCCCTACCCTCCACAACCCTAACTCGTTCTTTTTTTCTAGAAAGGAATGCGAAAAAAGACCGAAGGATCTGGGCGCGAGATGGCGAAGTTCCTTTCGAGAGGAAGTCCCTCGCACACAATTTGGCCCTGCGTTGGGCCCCATTAGGGGGGGGGGGGGGGTCCATGTCCTGAAAAGGGGGCCTTGTTCGCGTATAATGGCGGCCCCTCATTGTTCTAATTATTCTGCATGCGATTAACGCGTGTGCGACAAATATGCGGCGTTCTCGCGGGAAGAAAAGGGGTGAAAGGACCGACGATACTCCCACACGGGGCACCAGGGAGGGGGGGAGGGGGCCACAAAGCGTGTCAGCCGGGCACAATGCGCGCCATCTGACACTCAATTAACGAGTTAATGCGGTACCGTTGATAATTAAACAAATACGCGCGGTTTTTTGCCGTCACGGCCCTCTGGCATCCGCTTTTTCGGCGGAGGGGTCAACCCCTGGACGAACGCTGGGGTTCGTGGCGGGGGATGGGACAGGGGGGTGTATTCAACGCGACCAGCGACCACGGCTTCAGGGGCTCCGCGGTGTTTATTGGCAATTATTGCGGGGAAATGGTTTAACCAGATGCGGCAGCTGGAACTCGAAGCGTATTTTTGGGCACATTCCGCGACCTCAGAGGCAAAAATTTTTGGCCAAGCTGATGATGCCCAGCTCAGCTGATGAGGGAGGATCTTGTGAGTGAATTTTTGAGGGACGTTTAAAGTTGGCGAATGATAGGGGGTGAGTTTTATATACGTTGAGATTGTGGAGCAATTGTGATACTTTGTAAACGAGGCAGTACAAAATGTAAGAAACGATTTAAACGCGAACTTCATAAATTTGATGCTTCTAAGATATTAAATATCTTTTAATCTGTTGCTGAAAACTTAAGTCAGCAGTTTGTTTTTTTTTTTTTTAATGTAACAGGAATTAGATTAGTTCTGAAACTACTAAAAAAGGTAATAATAAAGTTAAATAATATGAAATTATTAATTAGTTAAAATTACAGTAGTCATATCCCACTAGTATCTTTCATATATTTTTATATTATAATAATTAATAAATTAAATAAGATTAAAATAATTAATAATAAATTAATATATATATGTATATGAAAGATACTAGTGAGATATGATATATATTTATGCATGAATATTCATTCATATGGAATATTAAAAAGATTTTTTGAATGAAATATTTAATTGCAGGCAAGATTCTTAACATGAAAATTCTAGCAAATTAAACATTAGTATCTGAAAGTTTAACTTAAACACATGTACGGTTAAAGAAAATATCAATCGAGTGATCTCTTTTAACCATAAATATCGGTTAAGTTATCCTTTCCGGGTAGCCCATCAGCTCGCCTCAATTAATTATAAGCGCGTGTCTAATTAACATTTCACTTTTCCTCGTCATTCCAGGATCCGCATAAAATTAATTAAACGCGACAGAGATGTATAAGCGGCGTAATCTGCCTCCATCAACAATTCGTACATTAGATTAACTATCGCGAACAACTGAAACAAACTGTCTGGCATAATTTCAACTTTAAAACGTTTCAAATCGGCCGTAATGAAAGAAACAGAAGGAGAGTTGGGGGGGGGGGGGAAGAAGATGGAATTGCGTAACGGTTTCCGTGCCAAGCTCAACAAAACGTATAGATAGAACCTCGTTACGGTTACATCGAACATGATCGAAATAATGGTTCGTGCGATTTTTAACGCCCGGGGATCTATGACTGACTGACTGACTGACTGATTCGTCAACGCAGAGACTAAACTACTGAAGCTAAAAAAATAAAATTTTGGACAATGGGTTCCTTTTATGACGTAGGCACCCACGAAAGAAGGATTTTCTGACATTCCACCCCTAAGGGGGTTAAACAGGGGTTGAAGGTTGTTTGAAGATCAGTCGATTTTAAAGCAAGCACTATGAAAACTGGTATTTAGATTTTTGGTTAGAAATAAAGAAATACGTGTTTCAACGTTTTTGGAAAATCAATCCTCAAAGGGGTAAAATAAGGGATGGAAGTTTATTTGAAAATCCGTCAATTCTGAAGCAAGCACTATGAAAACTGGTACTTAGAAATAAAGAAATACGTGTTTCAACGCTTTTAGAAAATCAACCCCTAAGGGGGTAAAATAAGGGATGGAAGTTTGTTTGAAAATTCGTCGATTTTGAAGCAAGCACTATGAAAACTGGTATTCAGATTTTTTGTCAGAAATAAAGAAATACTTGTTTCAACGTTTTTGGAAAATTAATTCCCAAGGGGGTAAAATAAGGGATGGAAGTTTATTTGAAAATCCGTCAATTTTGAAGTAAGCACTATGAAAACTGGTACTTAGAAATAAATAAATACGTGTTTCAACATTTTTATATAATAGAATCAACCCCTAAGAGAGTAAAATAAGGGATGGAAGATAATTTGAAAATTCCCCAATTTTGAAGCAAGCATTATGAAAACTGGTATTCAGATTTTTTGTCAGAAATAAAGAGATACGTGTTTCAACGTTTTTGGAAAATCAATCCCCAAAGGGGTAAAATAAGGGATGGAAGATAATTTGGAAATTCCCCAATTTTGAAGCAAGCATTATGAAAACTGGTATTTAGAGATAAAGAAATACGTGTTTCAACATTTTTATATAATAGAATCAACCCCTAAGGGAGTAAAATAAGGGATGGAAGTTTGTTTGAAAATTCGTCGATTTTGAAGCAAGCACTATGAAAACTGGTATTCAGATTTTTTGTCAGAAATAAAGAAATACCTGTTTCAACGTTTTTGGAAAATTAATTCCCAAGGGGGTAAAATAAGGGATGGAAGATAATTTGGAAATTCCCCAATTTTGAAGCAAGCATTATGAAAACTGGTATTTAGGTTTTTGGTTAGAAATAAAGAAATATATGTTTCAATGTTTTTGGGAAATCAACCCCAAAAGGAGTAAAATAAGGGATGAACGTTTTTTAAAAATCGATTTTGAAGCAAGCACTGTAAAAAAAAACGCGGACAACAGCTAGTATTTCATAAATCGCGATGAACCTCCAGCTGGCCGGTCACAAATAACGCGGCAAGGAATTGTGCCGCGCGAACGATTATTGTGCTACCGGAAACGGATGTGTGAAACACAGGAGGGGGGTAATGAACGTTGCGTTTGCTTGTCGCGAAGAATGGAGAGCCGAAAACGGGCATTGAGAGGTCTTTGGAAATGAAGAACTACGGCTTACATCCGTCACCGTGGACGAGAAATAAATAAATCGTTGTTCTTTTAAATTTTGTACAGCATAACAGATAAGATACAGTAACGGACATATATAAATTAATTAATTAATAAGAAATAACGTTTGTATTCCATGCTAATAAATAAATCATAAAATTAAGTTTTACATTGTCCTGTCGTCTTAAAGTTTTGTTCACCACTGTAAATTAATTAATTAATAAGAAATAACAGTATAAATAAATTCTGTATTCTTTGTTAATCAATAAATAGTGTTCTACCATAATGGCAATAAAAATGAATAAATAAACAATATTTGTGAACCATAAAATTAAGTTTTACATTGTCCTGTCGTCTTAAAGTTTTGTTCACCACTGTAAATTAATTAATTAATAAGAAATAACAGTATAAATAAATTCTGTATTCTTTGTTAATCAATAAATAGTGTTCTACCATAATGACAATAAAAATGAATAAATAAACAATATTTGTGAACCATAAAATTATATTTTACATTGTCCTGTTATCTTAAACTTCTGTTCACTACTGTAAATTAATTAATTAATAAGAAATCACAGTATAAATAAATTCTGTGCTCTGTGCTAATCAATAAATAGTGTTCTACCACAATGATAATAAAAAAAAATAAATAAACAATATTTGTGAATTATAAAATTATATTTTACGTTGTCCTATCGTCTTAAACTTTTGTCCACTACTGTAAATTAATTAATTAATAAGAAATAACAATATAAATAAATTCTGTATTCTATGCTAATCGATAAATAGTATTATACCATAATGGCAATAAAAATGAATAAATAAACAATATTTGCGAATTATAAAATTCTGTTTTATATTATCCTGTTGTCTTAAACTTTTGTCCGGCACTGTATGTCTGCGTAGAATCAACTAATGTCGTTAATGGCTTCCAAATATTATAATTATCACTGTTCTCGCCGATTTCTGCCGCTATCCCTTTCAAGTCGGTTATTTCACAAGGTGCGTTCCGGTTATGAAAACAAGCTGTAGCCAGAATCGTCAGGGCGATCGAAAAATATATTATACATTCAGATCGGGGATCGAATGTTTCAGTGGACCGTAAACAAAAATCTTTATGGGTATAGAGTGGGCCTGACGCGCCACGGTGTTATGTCTTTGTCGCAAACGATATCGTATCGCGTTTGCTTATCAGCTTCGATACCGCTATCGACTCGAATTGTTCTCGATGCTGCGAGCCATTGCACCGGAAGTGCGTTACTGTTCCTCTTCTCCTCTCTGCGGGTTTCCGCTGCGAAGGCAAATCTCGCGTGAAACCCTCGATCGTCGGTTCTTTGGACAATATTAGCCTTTCACAAATTGATGCAGATTAGAAATTTATTTATTTACTTATTTATTTATTTTCGGGATGAAACCCTTTAGAATATATAGAAGAAGATACAGTTTAATCGTAAGAGGTTAAATAATGTAGCAATTGAGATTTGAAGCTAGCATGAGTGGAAAGGAAGTCAATGGAGTCACAATAAATTTTTATATTCTTTAGAATAGTGTTAAGACAATTATTAGTGTCGTATATGATATGAAAAGTGTCATATTATTAACCCTTTGCGCTCGAAAGACGGCTGTTAGTCGCTAAATGATAGTTTCACAATTTTTCAGACTTTAGTTCATTTGTTTATTAATCAGACTCGGCGGTAAAATAATTATATATGTAAATTTTAGAATACGACTTAACTAAGTTAAATAAAGATTAATATAAGCGAATTTTGGTAAATATTTTGCAGTTCAAAATCTTTGAAATTAATATTCTTAGACGGCTAACAGTCAGCTTTCGAGTGCCAGGGGTTAATTTTACTGTAGGTATAGTAATTAATGATTGTTGTAAATACAACGATTTTCTACAAATTAACAATTCAGAAGATAACCGAAAAGAAAATTTATGAGAAAAATAGTGGAATAGGTTTAAATTTGTAAAATAGAGGTAAGCCAGTCGTTTCATTAATTTCACAAGCCATTGCATAATAATTATTGCAACGAAGATTACTATGGACGAAATGACCTTCCTTTGTACTATCAGTATCTACAAAAATAATTCAACTAATTCGTTAAAAATTCTCTACACGATTTTTGCAAAAGTTCGTGAATAAAATTCGTAAGGGAAGAATTACTTATTAATATGATAACAAATCATAATTAACGACACATGGGTACACTTCAAACAAAATTTGTGTTAGAAAAATAGTGGAACAATAGGTTTAAATTTGTAAAATAAAGGAAAGGTAATTGTTTCATTAATTTCACGAGTCATTGCATAATAATTATTGCAATCATGACCTTCCTTTGGACTATCAGTATCTACAAAAATAATTCAGTTAATTCATTAAAAATTCTCTATACGATTTTTGAAAAGGTTCGTATGAAATTCGTAAGAGAACAATTAATTAATAATATGATAAGAAATCATAATTAACGACACATGGGTACACTTCAAACAAAATTTGTGTTAGAAAAATAGTGGAAGAATAGGTTTAAATTTGTAAAATGAAGGAGAGGCGATTGTTTCATTAATTTCACGAGTCATTGCATAATAATTATTGCAATCATGACCTTCCTTTGGATCATCAATATCAAAAATAATTCAGTTAATTCGTTAAAAATTCCCTTTACGATTTTTGAAAAGGTTCGTATGAAATTCGTAAGAGAACAATTAATTAATAATATGATAAGAAATCATAATTAACGACACATGGGTACACTTCAAACAAAATTTGTGTTAGAAAAATAGTGGAACAATAGGTTTAAATTTGTAAAATGAAGGAAAGGCAATTGTTTCATTAATTTCACGAGTCATTGCATAATAATTATTGCAACGAAGATTACTATAGACGAAATGACCTTCCTTTGGACCATCAATATCTACAAAAATAATTCAGTTAATTCGTTAAAAATTCTGTACACGATTTTTGCAAAGGTTCGCGAATAAAATTCGTAAGGGAACAATTAATTATTAATACGATAAGAAATCATAATTAACGACACACGGTTGCAATTCCGGTATTTTTTTTTATTTCCAGCCGTTTACGGTAGTACACTGTGTTTCTTCATTGACACGTTACGCAACACCGCCGCCTTCTTTTCCGCAACTCCGCTTTGTTCGCAAAGCAATTCCGTTTAAATGCTTCTCCATCGGCTTTCATTTCTATCGTTACCTTTACAGTATCGCAACCGTTAACCATAATGCGTTTGCGTTTCCATGAAAAAAAAAAAGACACAGGCACGAGCGTATTTTCATACCCGCCATTGTTTCGCTAATATAAAGTATATTTTAACGATGAAACTGTAACGTGGAAAGGCGGAAGTTGCGTAAAGCGCTATTAGATCGTTGAAAAAAATCGAAACCTACGATTTTGCCGTTCTCAATGTGGTACCTAACAGATGCACGCCAAAATTTTGTCTGATTTGTATAAATTCACAGACATTTCTCGTATATCTGTTTCCAATACAAACGCCACTCGAGTTTCACACACGATTGGTTCCCGAAAGTGTGTGCGAACGTTGAATGTTCGAAAGTAGAAGAATGTAAAAAAATATGCAGCAAAAATTGTGTTTTAAAATATTGATCAGAATAATATTGTAGTTTGATGGGTAAAGTCGGATGCCTTCTGAAAGGGGGCAGAACAGTAGCCTGCTCACGAGCTCCTTTCAAAGGGGACATCCGATCACAGAGGCTTAACACTAAGACTACTGACAATTATAGTGTACTCATTTGCATACAAAAGATGAAATTGAAAATTACATAAAAAAATACAAAAGGCATATCTTCTGTAGAAAATTATAGTAAATTTTGGAAGCTTTACCACATGGAATTTATAAGGCTATGAATAATTATCAATGGGTCATTTTGACTGCTCTGGTAATTCTAGTGTTAATACACACTGAACACTAGAACTACCGACAATTAAAGTATACTCATTTGCATAGAAGAAATGAAATTGAAAATTATATGAAAGAAATACAGAATACATAGAAAATAAGTCTTTATTTATACCTTCTGCAGAAAATTGTAGTAAATTTTGTAAGCTTTACCACAGTGAATTTATAAGGCTATGAATAATTATCAATTGGTCATTTTAACTGTTAATACACACTTAACACTAGAAAGTGTACTTATTTCCATGGAAGAGATGAAATTGAAAATTACATGAAAAAATACAGAATACATAGAAAACAAATCTTTATTTATACTTTCTGTAGAAAATCATAGTGAATTTTGGAAGCTTTACTACATGAAATTTATAAGGCTATAAATAATTATCAATTGGTCATTTTAACTGTTAATACACACTTAACACTAGAAAATGTACTTATTTGCATGTAACAGATCAAATTGAAAATTACATGAAATGGTATTGAATACACAGGAAACAAATCTTTATTTATACTTTCTGTAGAAAATTATAGTGAATTTTGGAAGCTTTGCCATAGTGAATTTATAAGGCTGCTATGAATAACTAATTGGTCATTTTGATTGGTCTGGTAGTTCTAGTGTTAAAAAGTTGCATTTTTAAAAATGTGGGCGGCAGTATTAGAAATAGATATACAGGAAATGTTGGTGAATCTAATGTTAGCATGTTGGATCACAATCGTTCGATCGACCTGAGTTGTTCCAGGAACAGATACGTCGACAACAATGGTGTTCTTGCCTGGGTGGCATGGACCCCATGCACGTTATCTTGTCGCGGTGACACCTAAACATTGAGGAACCAACAACAAACAACACGCCAGACGATCTTCTCTTTTTAGTATTGGTTTCCTACCACCGAATTATCTCGTGGTGGTGCCCCTGAAAAGCAATCCCTGTGAGAGAGTAAACGATCGAAATCGATACTTCAAAACTGTCGTTCGACGGCACTCTATCATCAATTTAAGTGATCTATAAACTAATTGCTGAAGCACAATATTTATAAATATATACAAGAATTTTTGAAAGCGTCGTTTTGTAATTACCAAAGAAAAACAGTTCACTTCCGGTAAAAATCTTCAACAAACGTATATTTATTCTACGTTTGTTTCTTATTTTTGTGGGCAATTATTTTAATTTAGCATACATTAACACGTTCGTCGCCCAGCGTGATTCAGCTGAGTTTCTCACCAGGCTCAAATTCAATTGCATAGAAAACTGGGGTAAAAAAAAAAATATAAAAGCAGCAACAATTTTAACTTTTTATTTTTATTTTATGTATTTTATACTTCAATGCTTATTCCATTGAATTCCTTTTAAAATTCCAATTTAAAATCCTATTTAACTTTAAGAAGAAGAGTGTCACCCAAATATGAGTGACGTGGCGACGAACGAGTTAACTCATTTATAGTACGCAAATTTAGCTAATTTAATCCAAATAACCATGTTTTTAATACTAGATTTAAGGAACATTTATTGTATATTTATTTTTAATATCCATGTAAGAGAAGTACGTTGTCTTCACTTATAAATATCGATATAGATATAGAGGGAGCTATAGTTAGATGACATACGTGGTGAATAAGATTAGGTTACGGAAATATAATTATAATTTATAACACAAAGGAGACAGAGACTCATAAACGTTGTAGGATAACAAAATAAAGAATAGACTTTAATTGTCGTTTCTCTTTTTACAGGCAAATGTATATATTGTAAATAATGTGACGATTAAGAAAATAAAATTAATCTCTTTTCACAGAGCAACACATTGTACTTTATTCTCTTGTTGAAAATTCTCAACGATATTAATTACCTTATATACATATACTAAGAAATAGGTATACATCGTGTAGAATTTGAAATTGCACAATTTAGAGGGAAATAAATTAGGGTATGTTCGCATCACTTCATGGATAAAAGTCAACAAAAATTCCTAGGAATGATGGTAATTGTTTTTGCAAATTTTGCTAACGAAATTGTTAAAAGCTGAAAACAATTAGAGCGCGAGTCGCTAATTTACAGGTGTCAGAAAAAATTCTTACAAGCTTGATTCGACTGCAACAGAGGGCAAAGCGGCGGGATTTGTTTCAACGCATCGAGAGGGTGGAAAGTGGAAGAGGGTGGAAACCACTGACGCGAGTCAGGTGCACCAACACGACACCTGTCAAATTTCTATTTACTGACCAACCGAAACGACCAAAACGTTCTTTGCCCGCGATTTCGTCCCTCGGAATATTTTACACCGTTCATAATACACCTATCCCCCGATTTACACGGTACTCGGTTTACACGATTTCACTTTTACACGGTTTTTAAATTTGCTCGAATTAGGGCGACAATTGGGTAATCATTTTCTACAAAATGACCCGAATGTTGAACGAGCTCTCCTATTTCAGCGAGATATTAATAAACGCTTAACTCAATATGAGGAGGCCTATAAAGATTTGATCAAAAACGAAACACAATTGTGCCCATAATTATGAAAGTGGTCTAAGTCAGATATTTCTTGTTTCGAGATATTCAATGAATTGCATTTGCATAAATTGAAAAATATTTTTACATTATGCGACCTTTTTGTTTAGAATTTTACTAGTCTTGATTAATGGAAATTTATTATGAATATGAAATTTTGTATGAATTTTATACGAAAATGTTGTTTTTAAAGTTTGAATTGACTTAGACCATTTTCAAAATTAACTGAATGTCCTATAAATGACTTAAAGCAATAAAGAACTATGAGTTTTATTTGAAACAATGAACTTAATGAAATAATTCATGAACATTTATCAATGGTTCTAAAAAGGTGATGTATTTTTATCATTTCGAGTTTTAAAGATTCTTAAAATGTTCCTGAAAAACTGGAGGAACGTATGGTAGTAAACACATAATATCTTTAAGTTTTTCTTCCGATACTGGTCTAGTGGTGGTGTATAAAGGAAGCAGTTTAATATTTCCGTATATTTTGGGTCTTCCTCTTTTAGGGGAAAGATCCAAAACGTGGAATTCAGGAGCGTCTAAAGTAGTTTTATATAACATTTTATATGCTTCATTTTTCTCATCCATTGTATTTGCAGCCAAGAGACAGATTCGCCCGCGGTATTTTTTCCTCTTCTTGTTATTGACTCTTCTACTGATTTCGTTGAAATAAAACCCGTCTGTGACATTCGTTTTATGGAAAATGTATTTCTTCTTCTACACTTTTCTATCAGTTCATAATAATGCTCAGGGTTGTACAAGTAATTTGCTTTTTTTATTTTCATTTCTATCAACCCAAAATCACGGTCATTTGGTAGAAAGGAATGACCTGATACCAAAAATTTGTGGTCTATTGTTTCAATATTATTATTTGATGACTGAGCAAGTTTCATCCATGTCAATGCTACTTTAATGTTTATATATAAACAATTATATTATTATATAATTTCTTTAAATTTTTGACTTAGACCACTTTCATAATTAACACTGAATGAATTCCATATAATGTTGAAATTACAACCACCATATAATGGTTCATTTTTGACGATATCGTAAAAATTACATTGAATAAATTTAGTTTGAAATAATGTGGTGTAAAATAACTGATAAACTCATTTTTTGAAAATTTTGACTTAGACCACTTTCATAATTATGGGCACAATTGTTAATTACGGATTTCACTACCAAAGTTCGCCCATCTGAAGTTGTTTCTAATTCATCTAACATCGAACTTGCATCGCATCAACCACTATCGAGTGATGAAAGTGATATCATACCAATCAGGAATAAAAGATTAAGAGTCTACGAAAGTGATAACAGTAACCAAATTTCTGGTTAAATTTTTTAATTTATATTTCTCGTTTCTATATGTAAAATGAATTACATACATATACCTTTATATTTTTGTCATTTTATAAATAGACAGTTATTTTTATGTTTTTAACATATATTTAGTTTTATTTTACGTTGAAATAAATGACTGAATTATGCACATTTTAGTTTGTTTTCGATTTACACGGTTTCACGTATAAGAATCTACGATTTCGATTTACACGATTTTCTAAGGAACCTATCTTCAGTGTAAATCGGGGGATAGGTGTACAAGGGTTGAAACTTTCTGCTGCAATTCTACGACAAACTTCAATTGCATCTATCACGAGTTTCATAGAAGAATATACAACATAGTATTAATTTCTTGTAATTTCACTGTTGAAATTTTATTCATCGTTTTATAAGAGAAAATTTTGGTTAATGTAAAAAGAAACCATCGGAATATAATACGAAGCCAACGATTCGATATCGCAGATACGAACAAATCGCGTCGTTAATTAATCTAGCTTACTCAATGGTAAACAAGAACTGTGATAAAAGAATAATTCGTATCACGTCATCGGTTCTCCCGTTCTACAACCGCAGCAAACATAATTTCCTGCCTAAAATTAACATGTTCCTCGATAAAAATCAATCGTCGATCATTCGTTATTATCGTTCACTAATTTATAATACTAATTAACTTCACTGGCTCATTAATATTATGTTATAAATTATAAATGCTCTAATATTGACAATTGACGAGCAAAGCAACCAATGTTTGCAGTGCTGTGTATGTGTGTGCGTGTGTGAGTGGCTATAAGTAGTGAAGAAATATTATAATTAGTGCTAATTTAAGAAATAAAACATATAAAACGTAAAACGTATCTCTGTGTCATCATTTTACAACAAATATTACGTTATAAATTAATTATCGTTCGTAATGCATTAAATATTTATAAGGTACTGTGGGTAAAAATTTATTTAACCTAACATTAATCATTGGATATTCAATATAATTTAATATAACCTATCTATAATGTTTTCCTATTATTATTAAAATTAATAAAACCCTTCATGTACTCTGAAGCTTAACCCTTTTACCGGATATGGGCCCATATATGGTATTGCAATTTCGATTCAATTTTATTTCCAAATTAAGCATTACAAAACAATTCAAACTATTTTAATCCATCAAATATGTATTTAGCAATAATAAAACGCGAAAAAATTGTCTATGATTTTATGACACTTAATTTGGAAATAAAATTGAATCAAAATTGCAATACCATAATATGGGCCCATATGCGTTAAAGGGTTAAGGGAGTATTGCTGTCCAGACCGTCATTTTTTCAGTTCTCTTTCTGATTTTTTTTCTAACGATAAAATTGCTATTTAGTACCAAGATTTGGCAGGTATATTTATCGATCTTTTTAGTATGCACATAATTTTTTTTATCGAGAAATATTAAAAGTTATGGAGATTATAGCACATGTTATATTACATGTTCTACGAACTTAATTACAGTTATACTCAAACTTATGTCCGGTACTGTAAGTCTTTGTAAAATTTTTGTTACGACAAACACACAACTGATTCGTGTAGACCTCACAGCACAGTGGAAGGGTTAACCCATCGAGTATTGTGACTCGCAGAACTACACCGGAGCCATTTTTGACTCCCATAAATGATATTCTACAAGGTATTATAAGAAACTTACCTGTGTCGTCTGTTTCGACACTTCTTATTGTAGATTTATGAAGCGTGTGTATGTGTGGGTGTATGTGTGTACGAAGGCGATCGTCACTTCGCGACTGACACAAATAATTGCACAGTTTTAACCCTTTTTAAGGCAGAGGCGATATATTTACCACCAACAAAAACTTCAGCAAACTCAAATTCAGCTTGCATGTGACTCTGTTGACGGGCAGTGGGAATATTTTTACCACCTATTTTTCCAAAACTTCCGAAATGATTAGTGTTTTTCTTTTAAGTTTATTTTTGTTATATAAATAAAAACATGCCAAAAATATAAGCGCAAGTTATTTTATTACTCCGAATCCTTCTGCCTTATGAAGGGTTAAATATATTCTTATATCTTCGTACACTGTGTTTACTGCTTGACGCCTCTACGAGGACTGTACGATGATACGCAGGAGCCAAAGGACGGGCACAGATAACATTAGTATATACACGTAAACAGAGACGATATTGTACAAGGTGTTATGAGAAACTGACCTGTGACATCTGTTTCGACACTTCTTATTGTTGATTTATGAAGTGTGTGTATGTGTGGGTGTACGTGTATCAAGGCGATCATCAGTTTGCGACCAACACAAATAATGTCATTATTTTTGAGGATGCGCAAAGCGTGGTTTGTGGTAGTTTTAAATATATTTTTATAATTCTAATACACTGTCTTTACTGGTTAACGTTTCTACAAATACTGTACGATGATATGCAGAAAACAAAGGACGAGCACAGATAACATTAATATATACACGTAAACAGAGATCTCGCAATTATTAAGTTGTTCTGTCGATTTTTGATAGATGGCATAAGGACAGGTCTAAATATATTAGAATGATTGAGAACAAACACAATATGTGTACATATCGTAAAAGGAAGTACTTCAGGCATATTTGAAACAAAATTTAGATACGACACGCTAATTTTTAGAAATAAAGAAATATAAACAAAGTATATTTTAGGCATTTAATACTTTCCTTTCCACCAGAAAATTAAAAATGCCTCAAAAGCGGCAAACAAGATATGCTCTGTTCATGGTACCTTTTTTGATCATTACGAAATTCCTTTGATAGAGAAAACTTCAAAAATTCCTTTGACGAGATAAAAAATCACGTGGAAAAGTTTTTTACTGAAAAATCAGAGAAAGTCTGGAAGGATGGAATTTTCAAGTTGTCTGAAAGATGGAGAAAGGTTGTACGAAAGAATGACACCTGCATAATTTAACA
>JAOPTO010001555.1:0-38592 GCA_033822845.1 Tetrapedia diversipes | reverse complement strand
CGCTGGGGCGACGCCATGGCGATAAAACTCACGGGGCTCAGCCAGGGTTCGAGCACGGCCCTACAAATGGATGCAGCAGTCCACCCCTGCCGACTAACGGATGCAAGAACGCGTCACAAACTGGCGGCGCGCCTCACAACGGCGACCAGTGGAAGGAGCATGCCGCTGTCCCCCAACGCGTAACGCGCGGGACCCGTCCACCTGCAGGACCTAACCCTGGTCGAGAGCAACCACCGCTCCATCCGACACAGCGCCGCAGTTCCCCGACTGGACACCGGTAGTCGCATCGCCATGACGCCGCCCCAACAACCGCGGCGCGAACATGGAATATCGTGCCACGAGTGAGATTGGTGAAGACTCGCGAGAGCGTCTTACAGAAGCATGCAATTAAAAAGCGCATGTCGCACCACGGCGGCGAACGAGTGCGCGATGCAAAGCCCTCCGACACCGAACGATTGCGAAGCTATACACGAGCGAGAACATTGAATTGTTCTATACGATAAGGCGGCGGGGGGAATGGGAAAGCGAGTTTCTTCGCTTTAAGTTGGGCAAGATTTCCTTGTAGGAAAGCCGCCTACAATAAGATTAACATGCTTAAACTAGCTTATGATTAATTGAAACTACGTCGCGTGCATCCCACGTAGTCCTACGAAGCGTACCGGTGCGCTACGCTGTATAAATCAGGGCTGTAATCCTAACACCACAAGAATAAGGGAATGGGGAGCATTCCATGGAATGCAATTACGGGGGGAAACGTAAAAAGGAACGAAACGGCCGCAACCAAACGAACTAACCAGCGATAGAACAGAATGGAATCAGGTTGAGAAAAATGTAAGAGCCCCGGTGTATACCCGTTGCAAAGAACGACAAAATACGATAGTACGGATAATTGAGTGGGTAAGTTGGGGAGGGAAATTTATATCATAAGTGAGGTTTTTATTAGACTTGGTATAAAATTAGATCGATCAATTAAATATCTGAAATGGGAAAAGAAATATGTACACCTGTAAAAAAAGTTCTTACATTACGCGATAACTTGTTCATACAAATGGATCAATCCAATTTGTATGGATAAGTTATTTGACGGTATAATAAACCGCGACGGACGGATTGCGGAAAAAATGAGAAAAACTGTAGAAAAGTTGAAAACATTTCAATAATTTAATCATTCTCCAATCGGTTTAAGACCGGGAGCAAAAATATGCAAACTCTAAATTGAATCGCGAACCATGCGTAGCTCTTAGCTTGACGTAGATTTCCAAAGATCATGCATCCTTTGGAAACCGACGTCAATTACCGAGTCTCACCTAGGGGAGGTGGCTACGCAACGAGCGAGACTCGTCTGAAATTCATTCTACGTTTCTGTAATTTATGATTCTAACGTTAGATAAGAGATAAAAGTTTGACAGCGTTTGATAAAGTGTAGAACGAATTTCGGACTCACATCAGGTTATAATGACGTTGAATCCTAAGTGGCGGATATCCTATTCAAGGATAGCTTGTTCAACTTAAAGCGAATGGAATGAAATGAAGCTAAAATGCACTTGAAAACTATCGTGCACTGCAAAGGGAAATCGATACGGAAAACTAAGGTGTGCTCTAATTTCGCAACGCTAAACTATATGCAATGATCGATTGATCATTAAAGAATGATCCGAAAAGCACCCAAAGTGAGTGTTCGGTTGGAAACGCGAGCAATTGAGAATCGCGACGCGACCGAATCTACCGAGTTCGCAATCGCTGGCCAACATCGTCGAGCAGTGCACAACGCACTCTCATGCACTTAACAACGCCATGCTAAATGCGCTCTCGAGAGCCGCCCCCGCCTTCGACCGTGGCACGATATCCATGCCGCGACTTACGCGGTCGCTGGGGCGACGTCATGGCGATAAAACTCACGGAGCTCGGCAAAGGTTCGAGCACGACCCTGTAGATGGATGCAACAGTCCACCCCTGCCGACTAACGGAAGCAAGAACGCGTCACAAACTGGCGGCGCGCCTCACCACGGCGACCAGTGGAAGGAGCATGCCGCTGTCCCCAACGCGTAGCGCCGAGACCCGTCCACCTGCAGGACCTAACCCTGGTCGGGAGCAACCACCGCTCCCTTCGACGCAGGACCGCAGTTCCCCGGCCGAACACCGGTAGTCGCATCGACATGCCGCCGCCCCAACAATCGCGGCGCAAACATGGAGTATCGTGACACGAGCGAGATTGGTGAAGACTCGCGAGAGTGTCTGACAGAAGCATGGAATTGTTAAGCGCATGTCGCACCACGGCGGCGAGCGAGTGCGCGATGCAAAGCCCTCCGACACCGAACGATTGCGAAGCTATACACGCGCGAGAACATTGAATTGTTCTATACGATAAGGCGGCGGGGGGAATGGGAAAGCGAGTTTCTTCGCTTTAAGTTGGGCAAGATTTCCTTGTAGGAAAGCCGCCTACAATAAGATTAACATGCTTAAACTAGCTTATGATTAATTGAAACTACGTCGCATGCATCCCACGTAGTCCTACGAAGCGTACCGGTGCGCTACGCTGTATAAATCAGGGCTGTAATCCTAACACCACAAGAATAAGGGAATGGGGAGCATTCCATGGAATGCAATAACGGGGGGAAACGTAAAAAAGAAGGAAACGGCCGGAACCAAACGAACTAACCAGCGATAGAACAGAATGGAATCAGGTTGAGAAAAATGTAAGAGCCCCGGTGTACACCCGATGCAAAGAACGACAAAATACGATAGTACGGATAATTGAGTGGGTAAGTTGGGGAGGGAAATTTATATCATAAGTTAGGCTTTTATTAGACTTGGTATAAAATTAGATCGATCTATTAAATACCTGAAATGGGAAAACATATATTTACACCTGTAAAAAAAAGTTTGTACATTACGCGATAACTTGTTCATACAATGGATCAATCCAATTTGTATGGAAAAGTTATTTGGCGGTATGATAAACCGCGACGGACGGATTGCGGAAAAAATGAGAAAAACTGTAGAAATGTTGAAAACATTTCAATAATTTAATCATTCTCCAATCGGTTTAAGACCGGGAGCAAAAATATGCAAACTCTAAATTGAATCGCGAACCATGCGTAGCTCTTAGCTTGACGTAGATTTCCAAAGATCATGCATCCTTTGGAAACCGACGTCAATTACCGAGTCTCACCTAGGGGAGGTGGCTACGCAACGAGCGAGACTCGTCTGAAATTCATTCTACGTTTCTGTAATTTATGATTCTAACGTTAGATAAGAGATAAAAGTTTGACAGCGTTTGATAAAGTGTAGAACGAATTTCGGACTCACATCAGGTTATAATGACGTTGAATCCTAAGTGGCGGATATCCTATTCAAGGATAGCTTGTTCAACTTAAAGCGAATGGAATGAAATGAAGCTAAAATGCACTTGAAAACTATCGTGCACTGCAAAGGGAAATCGATACGGAAAACTAAGGTGTGACTCTAATTTCGCAACGCTAAACTATATGGAATGATCGGTTGATCATTAAAAAATGATCCGAAAACCACCCAAAGTGGGTGTTCGGTAATAAACGCGAGCAATTAAAAATCGCGGCGCGACCGAAACTACCGAGTTCGCAATCGCTGGCCAACATCGTCGAACAGTGCACAACGCACTCTCATGCACTTAATAATTGCATGCGAAATGCGCTCTCGAGAGCCGCCCCCGCCTTCAACCGTGTCACGGCATCCATGCCGCGACTTACGCGGTCGCTGGGGCGACGCCATGGCGATAAAACTCACGGGGCTCAGCTAGGGTTCGAGCACGGCCCTACAAATGGATGCAGCAGTCCACCCCTGCCGACTAACGGATGCGGAACGCGCCACAAACTGGCGAGCGCCCACAACGGCGACCAGTGGAAGGAGCATGCCGCTGTCCCCAACGCGTAGCGCCGAGACCCGTCCACCTGCAGACCTAACCCCGGTCGAGAGCAACCACCGCTCCATCCGACACACGGCCGCAGTTCCCCGACTGGACACCGGTAGTCGCATCGCCATGACGCCGCCCCAACAACCGCGGCGCGAACATGGAATATCGTGCAACGAGTGAGATTGGAGAAGACTCGCGAGAGCGTCTTACAGAAGCATGCAATTAAAAAGCGCATGTCGCACCACGGCGGCGAACGAGTGCGCGATGCAAAGCCCTCCGACACCGAACGATTGCGAAGCTATACACGAGCGAGAACATTGAATTGTTCTATACGATAAGGCGGCGGGGGGAATGGGAAAGCGAGTTTCTTCGCTTTAAGTTGGGCAAGATTTCCTTGTAGGAAAGCCGCCTACAATACGATTAACATGCTTAAACTAGCTTATGATTAATTGAAACTACGTCGCATGCATCCCACGTAGTCCTACGAAGCGTACCGGTGCGCTACGCTGTATAAATCAGGGCTGTAATCCTAACACCACAAGAATAAGGGAATGGGGAACATTCCATGGAATGCAATAACGGGGGGAAACGTAAAAAAGAAGGAAACGGCCGGAACCAAACGAACTAACCAGCGATAGAACAGAATGGAATCAGGTTGAGAAAAATGTAAGAGCCCCGGTGTACACCCGATGCAAAGAACGACAAAATACGATAGTACGGATAATTGAGTGGGTAAGTTGGGGAGGGAAATTTATATCATAAGTTAGGCTTTTATTAGACTTGGTATTAAATTAGATCGATCTATTAAATACCTGAAATGGGAAAACATATATTTACACCTGTAAAAAAAAGTTTGTACATTACGCGATAACTTGTTCATACAATGGATCAATCCAATTTGTATGGAAAAGTTATTTGGCGGTATGATAAACCGCGACGGACGGATTGCGGAAAAAATGAGAAAAACTGTAGAAAAGTTGAAAACATTTCAATAATTTAATCATTCTCCAATCGGTTTAAGACCGGGAGCAAAAATATGCAAACTCTAAATTGAATCGCGAACCATGCGTAGCTCTTAGCTTGACGTAGATTTCCAAAGATCATGCATCCTTTGGAAACCGACGTCAATTACCGAGTCTCACCTAGGGGAGGTGGCTACGCAACGAGCGAGACTCGTCTGAAATTCATTCTACGTTTCTGTAATTTATGATTCTAACGTTAGATAAGAGATAAAAGTTTGACAGCGTTTGATAAAGTGTAGAACGAATTTCGGACTCACATCAGGTTATAATGACGTTGAATCCTAAGTGGCGGATATCCTATTCAAGGATAGCTTGTTCAACTTAAAGCGAATGGAATGAAATGAAGCTAAAATGCACTTGAAAACTATCGTGCACTGCAAAGGGAAATCGATACGGAAAACTAAGGTGTGACTCTAATTTCGCAACGCTAAACTATATGCAATGATCGATTGATCATTAAAGAATGATCCGAAAAGCACCCAAAGTGAGTGTTCGGTTGGAAACGCGAGCAATTGAGAATCGCGACGCGACCGAATCTACCGAGTTCGCAATCGCTGGCCAACATCGTCGAGCAGTGCACAACGCACTCTCATGCACTTAACAACGCCATGCTAAATGCGCTCTCGAGAGCCGCCCCCGCCTTCGACCGTGGCACGATATCCATGCCGCGACTTACGCGGTCGCTGGGGCGACGTCATGGCGATAAAACTCACGGAGCTCGGCAAGGGTTCGAGCACGACCCTGTAGATGGATGCAACAGTCCACCCCTGCCGACTAACGGATGCAAGAACGCACCACAAACTGGCGGCACGCCTCACAACGGCGACCAGTGGAAGGAGCATGCCGCTGTCCCCAACGCGTAGCGCCGAGACCCGTCCACCTGCAGGACCTAACCCTGGTCGGGAGCAACCACCGCTCCCTTCGACACAGCGCCGCAGTTCCCCGACTGGACACCGGTAGTCGCATCGACATGACGCCGCCCCAACGATCGCGGCGCGAACATGGAGTATCGTGACACGAGCGAGATTGGTGAAGACTCGCGAGAGTGTCTGACAGAAGCATGGAATTGTTAAGCGCATGTCGCACCACGGCGGCGAGCGAGTGCGCGATGCAAAGCCCTCCGACACCGAACGATTGCGAAGCTATACACGCGCGAGAACATTGAATTGTTCTATACGATAAGGCGGCGGGGGGAATGGGAAAGCGAGTTTCTTCGCTTTAAGTTGGGCAAGATTTCCTTGTAGGAAAGCCGCCTACAATAAGATTAACATGCTTAAACTAGCTTATGATTAATTGAAACTACGTCGCATGCATCCCACGTAGTCCTACGAAGCGTACCGGTGCGCTACGCTGTATAAATCAGGGCTGTAATCCTAACACCACAAGAATAAGGGAATGGGGAGCATTCCATGGAATGCAATAACGGGGGGAAACGTAAAAAAGAAGGAAACGGCCGGAACCAAACGAACTAACCAGCGATAGAACAGAATGGAATCAGGTTGAGAAAAATGTAAGAGCCCCGGTGTACACCCGATGCAAAGAACGACAAAATACGATAGTACGGATAATTGAGTGGGTAAGTTGGGGAGGGAAATTTATATCATAAGTTAGGCTTTTATTAGACTTGGTATAAAATTAGATCGATCTATTAAATACCTGAAATGGGAAAACATATATTTACACCTGTAAAAAAAAGTTTGTACATTACGCGATAACTTGTTCATACAATGGATCAATCCAATTTGTATGGAAAAGTTATTTGGCGGTATGATAAACCGCGACGGACGGATTGCGGAAAAAATGAGAAAAACTGTAGAAATGTTGAAAACATTTCAATAATTTAATCATTCTCCAATCGGTTTAAGACCGGGAGCAAAAATATGCAAACTCTAAATTGAATCGCGAACCATGCGTAGCTCTTAGCTTGACGTAGATTTCCAAAGATCATGCATTCTTTGGAAACCGACGTCAATTACCGAGTCTCACCTAGGGGAGGTGGCTACGCAACGAGCGAGACTCGTCGAAATTCATTCTACGTGTCTATAAATTACGACTCTAACGTTAACAAATGATAAGTGGTTGAAAGCGTTTAATAAAGTGTAGAATGAACTTCGGATTCACACATAAATACAATTAGCGAACAATTCTAAGTGGCGGATATCGCATTCAAGGATAGCTTGTTCAACTTAAAGCGAATGGAATGAAATGAAGCTAAAATGCACTTGAAAACTATCGTGCACTGCAAAGGGAAATCGATACGGAAAACTAAGGTGTGACTCTAATTTCGCAACGCTAAACTATATGCAATGATCGATTGATCATTAAAGAATGATCCGAAAAGCACCCAAAGTGAGTGTTCGGTTGGAAACGCGAGCAATTGAGAATCGCGACGCGACCGAATCTACCGAGTTCGCAATCGCTGGCCAACATCGTCGAGCAGTGCACAACGCACTCTCATGCACTTAACAACGCCATGCTAAATGCGCTCTCGAGAGCCGCCCCCGCCTTCGACCGTGGCACGATATCCATGCCGCGACTTACGCGGTCGCTGGGGCGACGTCATGGCGATAAAACTCACGGAGCTCGGCAAGGGTTCGAGCACGACCCTGTAGATGGATGCAACAGTCCACCCCTGCCGACTAACGGATGCAAGAACGCACCACAAACTGGCGGCACGCCTCACAACGGCGACCAGTGGAAGGAGCATGCCGCTGTCCCCAACGCGTAGCGCCGAGACCCGTCCACCTGCAGGACCTAACCCTGGTCGGGAGCAACCACCGCTCCCTTCGACGCAGAACCGCAGTTCCCCGGCCGAACACCGGTAGTCGCATCGACATGCCGCCGCCCCAACAATCGCGGCGCAAACATGGAGTATCGTGACACGAGCGAGATTGGTGAAGACTCGCGAGAGTGTCTGACAGAAGCATGGAATTGTTAAGCGCATGTCGCACCACGGCGGCGAGCGAGTGCGCGATGCAAAGCCCTCCGACACCGAACGATTGCGAAGCTATACACGCGCGAGAACATTCAATTGTTCTATACGATAAGGCGGCGGGGGGAATGGGAAAGCGAGTTTCTTCGCTTTAAGTTGGGCAAGATTTCCTTGTAGGAAAGCCGCCTACAATAAGATTAACATGCTTAAACTAGCTTATGATTAATTGAAACTACGTCGCATGCATCCCACGTAGTCCTACGAAGCGTACCGGTGCGCTACGCTGTATAAATCAGGGCTGTAATCCTAACACCACAAGAATAAGGGAATGGGGAGCATTCCATGGAATGCAATAACGGGGGGAAACGCAAAAAAGAAGGAAACGGCCGGAACCAAACGAACTAACCAGCGATAGAACAGAATGGAATCAGGTTGAGAAAAATGTAAGAGCCCCGGTGTACACCCGATGCAAAGAACGACAAAATACGGTAGTACGGATAATTGAGTGGGTAAGTTGGGGAGGGAAATTTATATCATAAGTTAGGCTTTTATTAGACTTGGTATAAAATTAGATCGATCTATTAAATACCTGAAATGGGAAAACCTATATTTACACCTGTAAAAAAAAGTTTGTACATTACGCGATAACTTGTTCATACAATGGATCAATCCAATTTGTATGGAAAAGTTATTTGGCGGTATGATAAACCGCGACGGACGGATTGCCGAAAAAATGAGAAAAACTGTAGAAAAGTTGGAAACATTTCAATAATTTAATCTATCTCCAATC
The DNA here is from genome assembly GCA_033822845.1 of Tetrapedia diversipes. Classification (NCBI taxonomy): domain Eukaryota; kingdom Metazoa; phylum Arthropoda; class Insecta; order Hymenoptera; family Apidae; genus Tetrapedia; species Tetrapedia diversipes. The sequence continues at coordinate 29,956 of JAOPTO010001555.1, read as the reverse complement.
GGTTTAAGACCGGGAGCAAAAATATGCAAACTCTAAATTGAATCGCGAACCATGCGTAGCTCTTAGCTTGACGTAGATTTCCAAAGAGCATGCATTCTTTGGAAACCGACGTCAATTACCGAGTCTCACCTAGGGGAGGTGGCTACGCAACGAGCGAGACTCGTCAGAAATTCATTCTACGTTTCTATACTTTACGATTCTAACGTTAGACAAAAGATAAAGGATTGAAAGCGTTTAATAAAGTGTAGAATGAATTTCGGATTCACATGAAATTACAATGACGTACAATCCTAAGCGGCGGATATCCTATTCAAGGATGCGCTTGCTCAACTTAAAGCGAATGGAATAAAATGACGCTAAAATGCACTTGAAAACTGCCGTGCATTGCAAAGGGATTTCGATACGAAAAACTAAGGTGTGACTCTAATTTCGCAACGCTAAACTACATAGCAATGATCGATTGATCATTCAAAAATGATCCGAAAAACACTCAAAGTGGGTGTTCGGTAGAAAACGCGAGCAATTAAGAATCGCGACGCGACCGAAACTATCGAGTTCGCAATCGCTGGCCAACATCGTCGAGCAGTGCACAACGCACTCTCATGCACTTAACAACGCCTTGCTAAATGCGCTCTCGAGAGCCGCCCCCGCCTTCGACCGTGGCACGATATCCATGCCGCGACTTACGCGGTCGCTGGGGCGACGTCATGGCGATAAAACTCACGGAGCTCGGCAAAGGTTCGAGCACGACCCTGTAGATGGATGCAACAGTCCACCCCTGCCGACTAACGGAAGCAAGAACGCGTCACAAACTGGCGGCGCGCCTCACCACGGCGACCAGTGGAAGGAGCATGCCGCTGTCCCCAACGCGTAGCGCCGAGACCCGTCCACCTGCAGGACCTAATCCTGGTCGGGAGCAACCACCGCTCCCTTCGACGCAGAACCGCAGTTCCCCGGCCGAACACCGGTAGTCGCATCGACATGCCGCCGCCCCAACAATCGCGGCGCAAACATGGAGTATCGTGACACGAGCGAGATTGGTGAAGACTCGCGAGAGTGTCTGACAGAAGCATGGAATTGTTAAGCGCATGTCGCACCACGGCGGCGAGCGAGTGCGCGATGCAAAGCCCTCCGACACCGAACGATTGCGAAGCTATACACGCGCGAGAACATTGAATTGTTCTATACGATAAGGCGGCGGGGGGAATGGGAAAGCGAGTTTCTTCGCTTTAAGTTGGGCAAGATTTCCTTGTAGGAAAGCCGCCTACAATAAGATTAACATGCTTAAACTAGCTTATGATTAATTGAAACTACGTCGCATGCATCCCACGTAGTCCTACGAAGCGTACCGGTGCGCTACGCTGTATAAATCAGGGCTGTAATCCTAACACCACAAGAATAAGGGAATGGGGAGCATTCCATGGAATGCAATAACGGGGGGAAACGTAAAAAAGAAGGAAACGGCCGGAACCAAACGAACTAACCAGCGATAGAACAGAATGGAATCAGGTTGAGAAAAATGTAAGAGCCCCGGTGTACACCCGATGCAAAGAACGACAAAATACGATAGTACGGATAATTGAGTGGGTAAGTTGGGGAGGGAAATTTATATCATAAGTTAGGCTTTTATTAGACTTGGTATTAAATTAGATCGATCTATTAAATACCTGAAATGGGAAAACATATATTTACACCTGTAAAAAAAAGTTTGTACATTACGCGATAACTTGTTCATACAATGGATCAATCCAATTTGTATGGAAAAGTTATTTGGCGGTATGATAAACCGCGACGGACGGATTGCGGAAAAAATGAGAAAAACTGTAGAAAAGTTGGAAACATTTCAATAATTTAATCATTCTCCAATCGGTTTAAGACCGGGAGCAAAAATATGCAAACTCTAAATTGAATCGCGAACCATGCGTAGCTCTTAGCTTGACGTAGATTTCCAAAGATCATGCATCCTTTGGAAACCGACGTCAATTACCGAGTCTCACCTAGGGGAGGTGGCTACGCAACGAGCGAGACTCGTCTGAAATTCATTCTACGTTTCTGTAATTTATGATTCTAACGTTAGATAAGAGATAAAAGTTTGACAGCGTTTGATAAAGTGTAGAACGAATTTCGGACTCACATCAGGTTATAATGACGTTGAATCCTAAGTGGCGGATATCCTATTCAAGGATAGCTTGTTCAACTTAAAGCGAATGGAATGAAATGAAGCTAAAATGCACTTGAAAACTATCGTGCACTGCAAAGGGAAATCGATACGGAAAACTAAGGTGTGAATCTAATTTCGCAACGCTAAACTATATACAATGATCGATTGATCATTAAAGAATGATCCGAAAAGCACCCAAAGTGAGTGTTCGGTTGGAAACGCGAGCAATTGAGAATCGCGACGCGACCGAATCTACCGAGTTCGCAATCGCTGGCCAACATCGTCGAGCAGTGCACAACGCACTCTCATGCACTTAACAACGCCATGCTAAATGCGCTCTCGAGAGCCGCCCCCGCCTTCGACCGTGGCACGATATCCATGCCGCGACTTACGCGGTCGCTGGGGCGACGTCATGGCGATAAAACTCACGGAGCTCGGCAAGGGTTCGAGCACGGCCCTGTAGATGGATGCAACAGTCCACCCCTGCCGACTAACGGATGCAAGAACGCGCCACAAACTGGCGGCGCGCCTCACAACGGCGACCAGTGGAAGGAGCATGCCGCTGTCCCCAACGCGTAGCGCCGAGACCCGTCCACCTGCAGGACCTAACCCTGGTCGGGAGCAACCACCGCTCCCTTCGACGCAGGACCGCAGTTCCCCGGCTGAACACCGGTAGTCGCATCGACATGACGCCGCCCCAACAATCGCGGCGCGAACATGGAGTATCGTGACACGAGCGAGATTGGTGAAGACTCGCGAGAGTGTCTGACAGAAGCATGGAATTGTTAAGCGCATGTCGCACCACGGCGGCGAGCGAGTGCGCGATGCAAAGCCCTCCGACACCGAACGATTGCGAAGCTATACACGCGCGAGAACATTGAATTGTTCTATACGATAAGGCGGCGGGGGGAATGGGAAAGCGAGTTTCTTCGCTTTAAGTTGGGCAAGATTTCCTTGTAGGAAAGCCGCCTACAATAAGATTAACATGCTTAAACTAGCTTATGATTAATTGAAACTACGTCGCATGCATCCCACGTAGTCCTACGAAGCGTACCGGTGCGCTACGCTGTATAAATCAGGGCTGTAATCCTAACACCACAAGAATAAGGGAATGGGGAGCATTCCATGGAATGCAATAACGGGGGGAAACGTAAAAAAGAAGGAAACGGCCGGAACCAAACGAACTAACCAGCGATAGAACAGAATGGAATCAGGTTGAGAAAAATGTAAGAGCCCCGGTGTACACCCGATGCAAAGAACGACAAAATACGATAGTACGGATAATTGAGTGGGTAAGTTGGGGAGGGAAATTTATATCATAAGTTAGGCTTTTATTAGACTTGGTATAAAATTAGATCGATCTATTAAATACCTGAAATGGGAAAACATATATTTACACCTGTAAAAAAAAGTTTGTACATTACGCGATAACTTGTTCATACAATGGATCAATCCAATTTGTATGGAAAAGTTATTTGGCGGTATGATAAACCGCGACGGACGGATTGCGGAAAAAATGAGAAAAACTGTAGAAATGTTGAAAACATTTCAATAATTTAATCATTCTCCAATCGGTTTAAGACCGGGAGCAAAAATATGCAAACTCTAAATTGAATCGCGAACCATGCGTAGCTCTTAGCTTGACGTAGATTTCCAAAGATCATGCATCCTTTGGAAACCGACGTCAATTACCGAGTCTCACCTAGGGGAGGTGGCTACGCAACGAGCGAGACTCGTCTGAAATTCATTCTACGTTTCTGTAATTTATGATTCTAACGTTAGATAAGAGATAAAAGTTTGACAGCGTTTGATAAAGTGTAGAACGAATTTCGGACTCACATCAGGTTATAATGACGTTGAATCCTAAGTGGCGGATATCCTATTCAAGGATAGCTTGTTCAACTTAAAGCGAATGGAATGAAATGAAGCTAAAATGCACTTGAAAACAATCGTGCACTGCAAAGGGAAATCGATACGGAAAACTAAGGTGTGACTCTAATTTCGCAACGCTAAACTATATGCAATGATCGATAGATCATTAAAGAATGATCCGAAAAGCACCCAAAGTGAGTGTTCGGTTGGAAACGCGAGCAATTGAGAATCGCGACGCGACCGAATCTACCGAGTTCGCAATCGCTGGCCAACATCGTCGAGCAGTGCACAACGCACTCTCATGCACTTAACAACGCCATGCTAAATGCGCTCTCGAGAGCCGCCCCCGCCTTCGACCGTGGCACGATATCCATGCCGCGACTTACGCGGTCGCTGGGGCGACGTCATGGCGATAAAACTCACGGAGCTCGGCAAGGTTCGAGCACGACCCTGTAGATGGATGCAACAGTCCACCCCTGCCGACTAACGGATGCAAGAACGCGCCACAAACTGGCGGCGCGCCTCACAACGGCGACCAGTGGAAGGAGCATGCCGCTGTCCCCAACGCGTAGCGCCGAGACCCGTCCACCTGCAGGACCTAACCCTGGTCGGGAGCAACCACCGCTCCCTTCGACGCAGCGCCGCGGTTCCCCGGCTGGACACCGGTAGTCGCATCGACATGACGCCGCCCCAACGATCGCGGCGCGAACATGGAGTATCGTGACACGAGCGAGATTGGTGAAGACTCGCGCGAGCGTCTGACAGAAGCATGGAATCATTAAGCGCATGTCGCACCACGGCGGCGAGCGAGTGCGCCATGCAAAGCCCTCCGACACCGAACGATTACGAAACTATATACGCGCGAGAACATTCCATTGTTCTATACGATAAGGCGGCGGGGGGAATGGGAAAGCGAGTTTCTTCGCTTTAAGTTGGGCAAGATTTCCTTGTAGGAGAAGCGCCTACAATAAAATTAACATGCTTATGCTAACTTAGGGCAAAGTAAACCTAACTCGCACGCATCCCTCGTCGTCCTGTGTGGTGTACTGGAGACGCTTTGACGTAGAATTAAGGGGTGAAAAGCTAGCTGTGTAAACATGAATTGCCGGGCAGGGTAATGGGGGGGGGGGGTGCGGGAGGTAGTGGGTGTAGGGCAGTGCATTGATATGGGTGGGTCATAAAGCACAATGAAGCAGAGGAAATAAGACGAAGGAACAAGAAATCTCGGAACGGATTAGAGGATCAGAACCATATAGATGAACGAGCCCCGATACGAATTCAGAAGCGCGACAAAATGGCGAGAGGTTGAAATTTCGAACGGGATATATCAGATAAATAAAATTATATTAGCATTAGGATCGAATTAAAATAGTAAATTAAATACCTGCAACATAAAAATTAGTATATTACGCGGATAACTTATTCACACTTATTGGATTAATCCAATTATGTGAATAAGTTATTTAACGGCACCATTGCTCCCGACGAACGGATTACGAACTAAAGTTAGAAATTATGCAAAAGTTAAAGAGATTCTAATAATGTAATCAATCTCCAATCGGTTTAAGACCGGGAGCAAGAATATGCAAACTCTAAACTGAATCGCGGACCATGCGTAGCTCTTAGCTTGACGTAGACTTCCAAAGAACATGCTTTCTTTGGAAACCGACGTCAATTACCGAGTCTCACCTAGGGGAGGTGGCTACGCAACGAGCGAGACTCGTCTGAAATTCATTCTACGTTTCTGTAATTTATGATTTAAATATACAATTTGGCAATAAAGTTTGAAAATGTTTTAGTAAAATGTATGAATCTCGGACTCACACGAAATTACAAAAATGCGCAACGCAAAACGTCGCGTCTCCGTTTCAAAGATACACTTCTCCAACTTAAAGTGAATGCGTGAAAATGTAAGGTAATGTACACTTAAAAATTGTCGTGCATTGGATAGGGTATTCGCTTCTTTCACTTTATGATGGATAAAGTTTCTTTGCAGGAGAAACACAGGCAATAAATTGAACACGCTTAAGCCATTATCGTGAACATGTATCTATGGTACATGACCCACAAGATGGCTAGAACTCTCTCCTTTTGCCTGTTCTTTCTGATACTTTTCGTTTCGCGTACACATAAAATCCTAATCATGGATATTCTCTTTTCGACCAATACCTATAATCCATTTATATAATACTGTTAGGAATAGCTTGTAGACACCAATCTGCCAGCCAATTCTTTAATTTTGTAATTGTTATAATTCAGAAGAAATTTAGGGGTATTTAAAATGAATTTGGAATTGATATTCTCATCCATAAGTCACTGGACACTCGTATGTTTTATTTAAAACGTTTATTGATCAGCTATATGGCGAACAATTAATAAAACTGAATATCTACGTTGTGCAAATGTGTCAGACACTTATCATTATTTTAAATTTATTAAGTGTCCAGTAAATTGTGGATGAGAATTTACGTATCAATCTACAATTATATGTCTATATGTAAAACTAGGAAGGCTTTAAAAATTTTGAAGATTTTATTCATTGCAAAAGACCGAAAAGAGTTTTTCAAAAACTTATGAATTTTAGGATTTATGCGTAGTTCTTAGCTTGATATCGCTTTGCATAGAACATGCGGTCTTTGAAAAGCGATATCAATTCCCAGATCTCACCACGAGGAGGTGACTACGCAAACGAGACCCACCTGAAATTCAAACTACAGATAATTATATGAAAAATATAAAATATTGAAGGATCCTGCAAAACAATAAAACACATTTCAGGCATAAATTAACAAACGATATAATAAAACAAAATCAAATCAATCTGTCATAAATAAAACAGATTTGTTCGATCGATCGATTGAAGAAATAAAATAGAATTGACTGTGTGATATCAACACAGTTGACTCAAATTTGCGAACATTATAAAATATGCTTGTATGCACAAAGCATATTAAGATGTGCGGATCAATTAGTGTATTATACGGGTACCTGACATTACGTATATATCCGGTAACTTGAGATTTATTTAACATAGAGGCTTGATGTGCGCCTCAGAGCGTTTTAAGATACGCAAAACCAATATCAATAGATTTTCGAACAACCAGATAGGACGCTTTGAAGTACGCAAAACTAAGAACGACCGATTTCCGAGCTGCCACAAAGGCGCTTTAAAATTTACGAAACTAACAACGACAATCGATGTTAAAAACTAAGCAAAATTATACCTATGTACAAATTTGATAAATTTGATTTTACATTTTGTAAAGGACTCCAACGTGAGAAGTACAAGAAATCTCTATGCAAAGCAGAGAAAGGCGCCATGGGAGATATATAACATATATGATTGCTATTGTACCGATGTACAATATTATATAATTTTATACAATTATATAATTAAAAATAGGTAAAGCATGCGACTCACCGACCGCAGAACCGCTCAAAATGTAGTACCCCGCTAGGCAGCCGCTGGAGATGCAGTCGTAGAGCCCTGTGAACATTTAATCAGAATCTAAGTCGAGCTAGTTCCAAAAGAGGATATGTAAAATCATGCAAATGCAAACACAAACACTCATGCAGACGTATACGAAAATTCAAAAGATGTTGCAGGCATGAACACGGAAAACGTACGCGAATATGTATACAGAATAGCACGCGGAGATTGGAAAACTAATTCGGAAAAATGAAATGTAATGTGCACGAAAATGTTTAAAAAATAACCCGTAAAACGTGAATTTATCAAAATAAAATCGTTTGCGAACGTACACGGAAATCGATAGATAAACATTCGCGGAAACATGCATTAATTAAAAAAAACATTTGCAAAAGTACGCGGTAATCGATATAAAAACATTCGCGAAAACATGCATTAATTAAAAAAAAAACATTTGCAAAAGTACGCGGTAATCGAAAAAAAACATTTGCAAAAGTACGCGGTAATCGAAAAAAAAACATTCGCAGACGTACGCGGTAATCGGTAGAAAAACATTCGCGAAAACAAGCATTAATTAAAAAAAAACATTCGCAGACGTACGCGGTAATCGGTAGAAAAACATTCGCGAAAACAAGCATTAATTAAAAAAAAACATTTGCAAAAGTACGCGGTAATCGAAAAAAAACATTCGCAGACGTACGCGGTAATCGGTAGAAAAACATTCGCGAAAACAAGCATTAATTTAAAAAAAACATTCGCAGACGTACGCGGTAATCGGTAGAAAACCATTCGCGAAAACAAGCATTAATTAAAAAAAAACATTTGCAAAAGTACGCGGTAATCGAAAAAAAACATTTGCAAAAGTACGCGGTAATCGAAAAAAAACATTTGCAAAAGTACACGGTAATCGAAAAAAAAACATTCGCAGACGTACGCGGTAATCGGTAGAAAAACATTCGCGAAAACAAGCATTAATTAAAAAAAAACATTTGCAAAAGTACGCGGTAATCGATAAAAAAAACACTCGCGGAACGTGCACTAATTAATACGGAAACACTCGCGGAACGTGCACTAATTAATACGGAAACACTCGCGGAACGCACACTGATTAATACGGAAACACTCGCGGAACATCCAGTAAGTTAAGCGTGAACACATTTACTAACCCGGAATGATGTCCACCGTAACCACTGCTGGACACACGTACCACCGGCCGGAACACTGCTATCCACTCGCGAACACACGCGTTACCGAACGATAAAACACTCGCGGAAGCCCGCGGGAACGCGCGCGAACCCGTTACTATACGCGCGATGTGTCAAAATATGTTCGATAACATATTGACATGTTGACGTGCACGGTAAGACGGTCGGACAACAACTGATGTGCTAGGACGTCTTCTCCAAGTTGCGCAGTGTACTTTAGCGCAAAGTGCACTGAAGCATAAATTACCGTTCTTATGGACTTGTTTACTATTCATTTAAATACATTATTTCCTTATTTCTCAGATTTAATAATAATTTATTAAATCTTAATTGTTTATGCAATAAATTATTATAGTACCTACTAGCCTTCATCGTTTTTTTCATTTTTTAATAAGCAAATATAGCAAATTGCTGGTGAAAAATAGAATTCTTTTAGATTTCATGGTACTTAATGAAATACTATCAAATTAGTTAAGAATTTCTTATAATTTTTAAACAATTAGTTAATACTTGCAGTTGCTTTTGTAATAATTTTAATCCTTTATCAGAATTTTAATAATAAATGAAAACAATATTGCGTACAGTGTGTTCTTTTAATAATTATTCAATCTCTTTGGATGATAGATTCTCTAATACCCTTTATATTAAATAATTTATGTAATTTTGATTGCTTTTGCAATAAATAATTGTAATACCGATTACCTGGTATTGTTTAATCATCTTTAATTATGCAAATACGAATGATTCTTAACGCTAAATAAAGGCATTACTATAATACCTTGTATTCAATGGATTGTAATTACATTATCAAAAGTTTTGTATGGTTTTTAGACTATTTATCTTATTTTAAAATTTTATGCGACTCCTTTAATATTTTATTAAATTATTTATAGGAAACATTCAACAGATATCTAGAAGACAATGCTGTTTTACGATTAAAACATATTTCCAGTTGCATTTACCTCTTAATGCTTACATGGTGATACTACTTTATTAATACTTTCGTTGTATTATTTTTCAAGGCTTTTGTGAATTTTCTATTAAGAGGTGGGGTCTTTTGAAAATGAATTTATTATAAAGAATTTGCTCAATTTTCTTTGCAACTGTATAACATATTTTTCAATTCATTGCAAGTATTAAAGCTTGAACTACCTTTGTTTTCGCCTTGTTTACTATTCCATGAAATATGTAATTTCGTTATTTCTCTTTATTCATCATAATTTCTTGAATTTTAATTGTTTATGTAATAATTTATTGCATTACCAATTAGCCTTCATTGTTTAGTTATTTTTTGATTGGTAAATATAGTCAACTTTTGGCACAAAATAGAATTACTTTTAGTTTCATGGTATTTAATGAATTACAATTAAATTGTGTACAATTTTTAATAATTTTATACATTTAGGCAATGTTTGAGATGGCTTAGGTAGGAGCTTGCATATTTTATTAAAATTTTTATAACAAATCTGAATAATATTGCGTAAAATATGTTCTTTTAACGATTAATCAAGTTTTTCGATGATAAATCGATGATGTCCTTTAAAAACAAATAATTTACTGAATATTATAATTGTTTGTACAATAAATTTTTGCAGTTCCCATTGTCCGGTATTATTTAATTATTTTTAATTTTGTAAATGTAAAAGATTATTAACACTAAACAGAGGCACTTCTAAATTTCCTTGTATTTAATATATTGCAATTAACTTGTTTGAAGTTTTGATAGTTTTTAAACTATCGAACCTATGTACTACAGTTCATGTAACATCTTTAATATTTCGTTATTAAATAAGAAAAATATCCTGTAACATTTTATTGATTAAAGGATATTTACTTTTAATATTTAAAGAATGATAGTTGGTTATTTGTTGGTTAATCTGAAACGTTATACACCTCTGCTTCTATTATGATTATGATTTTAGTAAAATCGTGAGAAGCTTAAGATTGGAAAAATACATTTCTATTAATAAAACCATTCTAATGCTTACTATGAAGCTAAGTTGTCAATTCTAATCAATAAAAGGAAATGTGTCTCAACTTTTACCATTTCTATTCATAATTTATAATTCCGTGCAAAGTAATGAACAATTTCGGTTCTACACAATCCTTCTGCATTAGAAATTCACGTTTACTTTCATTTGTTATTTTAAATGTAAAAAGTTACTAAACCTGTAAAATTCGTTACGAACTGAGAAGCAAATAGAATTATAAAACTAAATATCGCAGGATTATTTATGATCACACTCTTCTAGATAGGAAAAATGTAGATAATTTATAGGAAATGAATATAATATTCCATACGCGTTATTGTTCAATTAATTTTTATTAATCATTATTTTATATTAGAGACGATACCGTACCTTTACTTATTTCAAATTCGCGCTGAGTCGTTCTGCGCAGCCGCGGCTGGCTACTGGTACGTGACGGCACCGAGGTGACCCTTTCCGGCGTGGGACGCCATCGCGTACGGACGTTTGACAGGTCGAACGAAACGCGTCTCGCATAATCGCCAACCATAAACGCGTTTTTACGGGTTATAGCTTCGTGATTTCGCGTAATTTAACCCGTACGCTATTATTAACGGTCGGGAGTGTTAGATTTTTATTTTTATTTGTTTTTATATCACCGATTCGATACAAATTCAATTCGCCTACAGTATTTCGCGACCGGGAGTGTTAGACTTTTATCTTATATTTTTTTATTAACGAGTGGTGGTTCCTGGATATAGAACTGCATCCTGGATACTACTGATGCTACTGATCTACCCGATGCAGGCTATGGGGACCATAGAAGACGCGTGATGCTAATCGCCATACGGTGAGTCACATATTTCATTGTTCTTCCGGTTCCCAATCATGTCGTAGGATGAATGGTCCGAAACGACACGGGAATTGGTCGTATTTTTGCTTATTATTGCGAGCATAGTGACCACGAGTATTTTATTACTCGTGTACATTGATATATTATTTGTCAGGGCTTTCTTGTGTCTCGCGGTTGCATAAATTTATTACATCCATTACTGTTTCATATGATTTAATAATTTTACACAGCTTCATTGTATTCGGTATTATTATTTGCGTTAGAATTTCATATTATTTCATAATGAAGCTTCGATCTGTTACGCGCAAAAACTTTCGAAGGACGTTCGGGCTTGCTTACATACTGTAAACAAGAAAGCATTTCGCGACGAGCTTGCAAGTGGTATCGAAGCGACAGCTGTTGAACACTTGTTCATTGTTTTCGATTCTTAGAATTGTCGCTTCGATAACGCTACCACTCTAGGGTTTTTTTAATATGTTCATTCAGAGCTTGGAAAAATATTTCATGTAGCAAATAGAATGCAGTCTACTCTATATTAAAATGTTATAATAAAGTATAAGTGTCATACATGAATTAGTTAATATGCATATATTAATATTTTAATTATATTCATATATATAAGTGCATTATAATATAATAGTTAATCCAATTCGAAGAAATTTTGAAGTAGCATGTAACAATAGTTTCTTAGTAATCTTGAAAATATTAAAGTCCGATTTTAAAATATTCTCTTTTCCAAATTTTACCTAGCTCTGAATATTTGCCCTTTCCCTTTCCCTTTCTCCATCCTAATAATAAAATAAATAAAATGTGTGAAATAAATAAAGTGAATAAAACAAATAATACCCTTCCTTGTGTTTAATTATTCTTTCCTCTGAAAAGTCTTAGATCGTTAGCTATGTTACTAATTATATTTTTAGCTGGGATTCATAGCACACATGAAGACGCAAGGTTAGTGATATTTTTACGTTAAATTATATAGCAGCCTATATGCAATAGGATAGCGAATTATCCATGATACAATTCAAATTTAAATTATTTTTGTCAGGTCAAAATTAAATACATATTAGAGGCTTTAATTTAAATACATATTTTGTTTAAAAATTTACAAATGAGCAATTGAGAGAATTTAGTTTAGATTGAAAATTCTCATTCAAATATTGGAACCTTGAATCTTAAAAATAATATCTAGAAATTTTTAATTCAATAATTAGTGCTGCATTGAGTTCTTCACTTGTTCCATTGTTCTTTTAAAGTTTGGTTTTTCGAAAGCTTCTTTTTACGCGCATAGAGAATAATCAGATATTCTTAAATAATCTGTGGATGTTTATGCAAATGAATATTTTTATTAGTACAATTAAAGGAAATGAGTTTAAATAAGAAATTTATTTCGTTTTCTAAATATCATAAGCTTTAAATTATTTTGTATATTAAGTATATTTCGTATTTTTACATTCATTTATAGTTCCCATAAATGCATAAACATCTATGGTTTAATCGTGAGCTGCTACTAATATTTTCTCGAATTTATCCTTATCTATTTTCATTCAAATATTATAGTCTTGAATTTAGGAATAATATCTATAAATTTAAAATTCATTAATTAGTGTTTCTTTGGATTCTTTATTTGATGTGTTGTTCTTTCGAAGTTGTTTAGTCCGGAAGCTTTTTTTTTAACGCACGTAGGGAATAGTCGAACATTCATAAAGAAATTGTGTATGTTTATGCAAATTAATATTTTTATTAGTACAATTAAAGGAATCGAGCTGAAATAAAAATTTATGTTTTGCACATTGAGTGTATTTCTTGCTTCTACATTTATTTGAATTTCCAATTAATGCATAAACATCTATGGTTTAATATCGAGTTGCTGCAAATGTTTTGTCGAATTCATTCTCATCTGCTTGCCGAAGAAGAAGGAAATCTGCAGCTGTATCTTCGAAGAGGCCCGACATATTGTCACGAAGAGGGCTGCAACGTAATGGTTGTCCATATTAGAATAGGCATTCTGTTCTACGATGGACTACCATTCTTTACGTTACTTTATCACTATGCTCGCTATGTGTTATTTGTCTGTTGTACACTATGATCAAAGATCGAGAAGTACTAACACAAATGTCGTTCCCAAATAAAATGTAATATTATTTTGCACAAATAGTTTCGAATTTCGAATTTCTAATTAATTAAAATATTACTTTGTACTTCTTGATCATTTGGGTCATTTATTGTTTAATACGAACGGTAAGTCTTTTTTTATCGTTTTCACTTTCACTTTCGAGAACACATTAGGTGTTTCATGTAATATTTAAATCATAATTACGAATATTCAACTTTTAACTAAAACTTAAAGCTTATTAAATTGGTGTTGCAAATTAATACAGCCTCTCAAGTTTTCTGATATGAATATTTTACTTTATCTAATATTTCAAACTTATTAAATTAATGTCTTGCATCATTAGAGGCTCTCGGGTATGTTCCCGATTTTCTTTTTTGAAAATTGTCACTTTATTTTGGAAAAAGCAACGGTTTTGACAAATGCTTAAACTATCTCTGTTAACATCCAAAGTATTATAATATTATTGGAACAAAATACATTAATTTGAATTCCAACATAAAAATTCTTAATTTACAAGTAATAATGAATTTTTTAATTTCAACGTTTTAATTAAAAAATTTTTTAAATCATTAATTAGTATAAGTACTCCTTTGGGTACTTCGCAAGATCTGTTAGTCTTCTCAGAGTTGTTTAGTTTTTCGGAAGCTTTTTTTTAACGAACGTAGGGAATATTCAAACATTTCTAAGTGAACGTGTAGTTTAGAAAAATTTATAATTTGACGAACTATGTTAAAAAAATAAAATCCGAACAAAGTAAAAAATATTTAAATGCTACAACCTATAAATTAGTTTTAATATTTTATATATTTTACGTATTGCATTTTCTATTTCGTATTCGTTTCGGTTTTCCATAGATGTTTCGCTGGCCGAAGAAGTCACAAAGAGGCCTGCCAGAAGATCTCAGAAATTAGTACCGCGAATTAGGATAGTTTGTAGGTTTTGCCCACGGTTTTCTTTCGCTTTTCAGAGAGTTTCGAAAATAGTCAGTGTATAGGTTCTACCAATTTAGGACTTAGGGAAAGTAGGATCTACGAGGGAAGGGTTTAGGGGTTTACAAATTAGAGAGTTTAGCATAGGGGGTTAAAGGGTAGGGAGTATCTAGATTCAAACCCTCCGTTTAGGCGGAGTTTGGTTTAGTAAAGTAGTAGTTTGCTAGTACCTTAAAATTTGGTACCTTTTGTCCAGTAGTCAGCGTGGCCGTGGCGCGTATATACTCTCAGGGCCCTCCGTTCACGCGGAGCTTGTTTGTTGAAAGGTCACAGCCACGTTGCAATTCGAGTCCTTTTTTATTTGTTAGGGGTACCGAGGGTGGGTTTCGCGGTCGTGACGTTGGGGGTACGCGGTCGTGACGTTGGGGTACGCGGTCGTAACGTTGGGGTACGCGGTCGTAACGTTGGGGTACGCGATCTTAACGTTGGCGGTACACGGTCGTAACGTTCGCGGCACGCGTTTTAAGGGGTGGATTCAAACCCTCCGTTCACGCGGAGTTTGGTCTAGTAAAGTAGTAGTCTGTAAGTACCTTTAAATTTGGTACCTTTTGCCCAGCAGTCAGCGTGGCCGTGGCGCGTATATACTCTCAGGGCCCTCCGTTCCCGCGGAGCTTGTTTGTTGAAAGGTCACAGCCACGTTGCATTCGGGTGCTTTTTTATTTGCTAGCGTATTCCGGGGGTGGGTTTCGCGATCGTAGGGTTGGGGGTATACGGTATATGGGGGAGGGGGGTGGGAGCAAACCCTCCGTTTATGCGGAGTTTGGTTCAGTTGTTCAATTCTGTACATTTTGGTACATTCAGTCCGGGGGCCAGTCTGTTTCTAGCGCGTATATACACTCAGGGCCCTCCGTTACCGCGGAGCTTGTTTCGTTGAAAGGTTATAACCAGGCTGGACTCGGACTTTTTTGGTTAGGTTAACGCGCGCGAGGGTTGTGGGAGTGGTGGGTTTAGGGAATTCGGTGAACAGGCGCGCGTGGGGTTCTATGGGTGTAGAGTCAAGGGGTATTAGTAGGGCAAAGGTATAGAGATAATCGGTGTAGGAATACAGGACGCCAACCAATCGGTCTGGGTTGTGGGAGTCGAACTCGGGGCGTTTTTTGCTAGGGGTATGAGACTAGGGTGCATCGCGTTTAAGGGGTTTATGGGTTTAGAGTCGAGGGGTGTAAAGGTTAGGATCACGTTTAAGGGTAAGCGGTTTTGTGCGTGTTAGGTTCCGGGGATTAGGGGGTAATAGTATAAGGGTGGGGGTTTTGCGGGTATTCGGGTCTTCGGTGGCGCGAACAACGGGGTGTGGGTTCAAACCCTCCGTTCACCCGGAGTGGGTTCAAACCATCCGTTCACACGGAGGTTGGTTTAGTAGAGTAGTCTTATAGTACTTCATAGTACTTTCTATTAGATAATCAATGTGGCTGTGATGCGACCCCACCGCCGGGGGCCGTCGTGCAGAGGCGTGATCCTTCCAGCATTTCAGGGTCCTCCGTTCACGCGGAGCTTGAGTGCGTTTTAGCGTTATAGCCACGTTGAATTGGGGTGCTTTTTTATTTGCTTTTGTATTTGCTAACGGTTTCCGGGGGTTGGTTAAGGGGCCGTAGGGTGGTGGGGGGTACGGTAGGGAGGGGGGTGGGCGCAAACCCTCCGTTTATGCGGAGTTTGGTTTAGTTGTTCAATTCTGTACATTTTGGTACATTCAGTCCGGGGGGTCAGTCTGTCTCTAGCGCGTATATACACTCAGGGCCCTCCGTTGACGCGGAGCTTGTTTCGTTGAAAGGTTATAGCCAGGCTGGACTCGGGCTTTTTTGGTTAGGGTAACGGGTGTGGGCCGTGGGAGTGGTGGGTTTAGGAAATTCGGTGAACAGGTGCGCGTGGGGTTCTACGGGTGTAGAGTCAAGAGGGAGATATTAGTGGGGCAAAGGTATAGAGATAATCGGTGTAGGAATACGGAACGCCAATCAATCGGTGTGGTTTTTGGGAGTTGAACTCAGAGCGTTTTTTGCTAGAAGTGTGGGTCGCGGGTGCATCGCGTTTATGGGATTTATGGGTTTTGAGTCAAAGAGTGTAGAGGTTAGGATCACGTTTAAGGGTAAGCGGTTTTGTGCGTGTTAGGTTCCGGGGATCAGGGGGTAATAGTTATAAGGGTTGGGGCTTTGTGGGTGTCAGGTTCCGGGGATCAGGGGATAATATTATAAGGGTGGGGACTTTATGGGTGTCAGGTTCCGGGGATCAGGGGATAATAGTATAAGGGTGGGGGCTTTATGGGTTTCAGGTTCCGGAGATCAGGGGATAATGGTATAAGGGTGGGGGCTTTATGGGTGTCTGGTTCCGTAGATCAGGGGGTAATAGTATAAGGTTGGGGGCTTTGCGGGTATTCGGGTCTTCGGTGGCGCGGACAACGGGGTGTGGGTTCAAACCCTCCGTTCACCCGGAGTGGATTCAAACCATTCGTTCACACGGAGTTTGGTTTAGTAGAGTAGTCTTATAGTACTTATAGTACTTTCTATTAGATAATCAATTGTGGCCGTGATGCGACCCCACCGCCGGGGGCCGTCGTGCAGAGGCGTGATCCTTCCAGCATTTCAGGGTCCTCCGTTCTCGCGGAGCTTGAGTGCGTTTTAGCGTTATAGCCACATTGAATTGGGGTGCTTTTTTATTTGCTTTTGTATTTGCTAACGGTTTCCGGGGGTTGGTTAAGGGGCCGTAGGGTGGTGGGGGGTACGGTAGGGAGGGGGGTTGGCGTAAACCCTCCATTTATGCGGAGTTTGGTTTAATAGTTCAATTCCGTACATTTTGGTACATTCAGTCCGGGGGCCAGTCTGTTTCTAGCGCGTATATACACTCAGGGCCCTCCGTTGACGCGGAGCTTGTTTCGTTGAAAGGTTAGAACCAGGCTGGACTCGGGCTTTTTTGGTTAGGGTAACGGGTGTGGGCCGTGGGAGTGGTGGGTTTAGGAAATTCGGTGAACAGGTGCGCGTGGGGTTCTGTGGGTGTAGAGATTAGAATCACGTTTAAGGGTAAGCGGTTTTGTTGGCGTCGGGTTCCGGGGATCAGGGATAATATTATAAGGGTTAGGGGTTTTGTGGGTGCGCGTTCCGGAGATCACGGTAATAGTATAAGGGTGAGGGTTTTTTTGGGTTTTCGGGTCTTGGGCGCTGGGGTAAAAGTACAGGGGAAGGGGGTGCTGGGATGGGGGGCAGGGTGGGTGGGTCTCGAAGCGCAGTCACCTCCTCGTGGTGAGACCTGGTAATTGGTGCTGGTTTTCCATTGGGTAATCAGTGGAATATCATACCAAGCTAAGAACTGCGCAAGAAATTTATGGTTCAATTAATTTTGAATAAAACTTCTAATCTGAAGTTTGTCGGACATTTAATAATTTTAAAATAAAGATAAGGTAAGTATAACGCGGTTGTACAATGCTATTATTCAGCGCATCGAGTACGTTAAGTTGTATTATCGTGTTATCCAATAAACTGTTTGATTGAAATATGCACACTTTTATATGCGTTGCATACGTTCACATATAATTTTCGAATAACATAATTTTCAAATCGCAAAAGATACTTTTCTAGAGTAATTTAGTATCTTAAACGTTTGCGCAGTAACATTTTGAAACTTGTAGTAGTAGTTGCAACTGTTGGTTTTCGATTTATAAATTTTATCACACATCTGAACGGTTAATATTGAATATAAAAATAAATATTGTTACAGAACTCGTCTGAACCTGGAAATGAACAACGTGACAACTCCCAGCATCGGAAATCTCCAGAAGAAATTACACACACATTACAAAATCAGATTATTTATTGTAAAATTATTTTATACAATGTATTTTACACAGATCATAATAAATCAGATTAATTAAAACAGTATTACAATGGTTTATCATTGATTCCCTCTCCTATCTTATCTAAGATAATAATAAACAATATCCTGCAAAAATTAGAAATAAGATTCGAATAAACTAGTAAAAAACACGAAAAAAAAGAACGTAACGAAATCTGTTGAAAAATGACGAGATATGACGTCAAATTCCCAGAATTCCATAGTGCGGGGAATACGTGCCACCTCTTTACACGTCATGTTCTCCTGATACAAAATCTGGTTGAGATTCAAAAATTCCGCGCCCCCAAAATTCCAAGAAATGACGTCACGTTCCTAAAAAAATCGCGAAATTCTAAGAAATGACGTCATGTTCCGAGAAATCGCGAAATTCTAAGAAATGACGTCACGCTCCGAGGAACTGCGAAATTCTAAGAAATGACGTCACGCTCCGAGAAACCGCGAAATTCCAAGAAGTGACGTCACATTCCGAGAAACCGTGAAATTCTCAGAAGTGACGTCACGTTCCGAGAAATCGCAAAATTCTAAGAAATGACGTCACGTTCCGAGAAATCGCAAAATTCTAAGAAATGACGTCACGATCCGAGAAATCGCAAAATTCCAAGAAATGACGTCACGTTCCGAGAAATCGCAAAAATTCTAAGAAATGACGTCACGTTCCGAGAAACCGCGAAATTCCAAGAAGTGACGTCACATTCCGAGAAAAATATTCCGTGCCACCTCCTCGGTTGTCATGTTCTCCTGATACAAAATCTGGATTTTCGTAGAAAAATTTGGTTGAGATTCGAAAATTCCGCGTCCGTGAAATTCCAAGAAATGACGTCACGATCCGAGAAATCGCAAAATTCCAAGAAATGACGTCACGTTCCGAGAAATCGCAAAAATTCTAAGAAATGACGTCACGTTCCGAGAAACCGCGAAATTCCAAGAAGTGACGTCACATTCCGAGAAAAATATTCCGTGCCACCTCCTCGGTTGTCATGTTCTCCTGATACAAAATCTGGATTTTCGTAGAAAAATTTGGTTGAGATTCGAAAATTCCGCGTCCGTGAAATTCTAAGAAATGACGTCATGTTCCGAGAAATCGCAAAATTTTAAGAAATGACGTCACGTTCCGAGAAACCGCGAAATTCTAAGAAATGACGTCACGTTCCGAGAAATCGCAAAATTCCAAGAAGTGACGTCAGATTCCGAGAAAAATATTCCGTGCCACCTCCTCGGTTGTCATGTTCTCCTGATACAAAATCTGGATTTTTCGTAGAAAAATTTGGTTGAGATTCGAAAATTCCGCGTCCGTGAAATCCAAGAAATGACGTCACGTTCCGAGAAATCGCAAAATTCTAAGAAATGACGTCACGTTCCGAGAAACCGCGAAATTCTAAGAAATGACGTCACATTCTGAGAAATCGCGAAATTCCGAGAAATGAAATGACGTCAAATTCCGAGAAAAATATTCCGTGCCACCTCCTCGGTTGTCATGTTCTCCTGATACAAAATCTGGATTTTCGTAGAAAAATTTGGTTGAGATTCGAAAATTCCGCGTCCGTGAAATTCCAAGAAATGACGTCACGTTCCGAGAAATCGCAAAATTCTAAGAAATGACGTCACGCTCCGAGAAACCGCGAAATTCTAAGAAATGACGTCACGTTCCGAGAAACCGCGAAATTCCAAGAAGTGACGTCACATTCCGAGAAAAATATTCCGTGCCACCTCCTCGGTTGTCATGTTCTCCTGATACAAAATCTGGATTTTCGTAGAAAAATTTGGTTGAGATTCGAAAATTCCGCGTCCGTGAAATTCTAAGAAATGACGTCATGTTCCGAGAAATCGCAAAATTTTAAGAAATGACGTCACGTTCCGAGAAACCGCGAAATTCTAAGAAATGACGTCACGTTCCGAGAAATCGCAAAATTCCAAGAAGTGACGTCAGATTCCGAGAAAAATATTCCGTGCCACCTCCTCGGTTGTCATGTTCTCCTGATACAAAGTTTCGAATCTTATCGGGAACTTTGGAAGGAATATCGCGAAATCCCGATTTTGTAATTAGAGAACATGTGTAAGGAGGTGGTGCAAATTTTCCACGCTATCGAATTCTCGGAATTTATCATTTTTTAGAATTTTTCAACAGATTTTGTTACTATCTTAATTTTTTCGCGTTTTTTACTAGTTTTTTCGGATCTTTTTTGTAATTTTTGCAGGATATTGTTTATTATTATGTTAGAGAAGATAGGAGAGGGAATCAATGATAAACCATTGTAATACTGTTTTAATTAATCTGATTTATTATGATCTTTGTAAAATACATTGTATAAAATAATTTTACAATAAATAATCTGATTTTGTAATGTGTGTGTAATTTCTTCTGGAGATTTCCGATGCTGGGAGTTGTCACGTTGTTCATTTCCAGATCCAGACGAGTTCTGTAACAATATTTATTTTTATATTCAATATTAACCGTTCAAATGTGTGATAAAATTTATAAATCGAAAACCAATAGTTGCAACTACTACTACAAGTTTCAAAATGTTACTGCGCAAACGTTTAAGATACTAAATTATTCCCGAAAGGTATATTTTGCGATTTGAAAATATCTGTGAAGGCATGCAACGCATATAAAAGTGTGCATATTTCAATCAAACAGACGTTAAGCATTAGTAATTTATAGTAGCATACAATAATTATATAATTTATCTTTTTGCAACATATAAAATCATTTTTAAATTTCCCGCATGTCTAAAACATTTTAATGTCGTTAGTAGCGCCATCTCTCCAAAAAGTGTCCAAACTGGTGACAAACATTTATCGACAGGTAAACAAAGGTGGTAACTGACTTTGATGCGTCCTGCCATCTACCAGGGAAATCCGCAAACAACTTGCACATTTTTACCAACAATAAAAAGACAGCTAAAGAAAGACATAGCTGCTCCACCTATACGGTAAATACACGAACTACTTCGTTAACAGTTTGATCCGTTTTTCAATAGATGGAGCCGCCGACTAAAGTTACTTGTTTTATGCGCGAAAATTTAAAATCAGTTTCTTCGTTTACCTTTTTACTAAATTCTTATTTCTTCAAAGTCTCACTTGCTTTTGATACAATATGATTAATCTCTAGTTGCGCAGATCTTTACCTTTAATTTCAGACGCCAATCTTCTAAATAGTTTATCATTAAGTTGAGAAATTTTAATATGTTTACGAGGTTGTAAGTGACAGGTAGACGAAAATTAGTACCACCCACTCACCGCTATGTGGTGATAGTGTTTCAGTGCCCATAAATCGATCAAACTTTCTATTCGGATAAAGACACATTCGCAACTCTAATTTCTGAACTCTTTTGCATGTTTTAGTTTTGTGAGGGCCAGCACTTTTCGCTGATATCAATTTTGTTAAGATATTCACTAAAATAGCGAAAATTGCAATTCAAATAGTACTATTTCGCACTGCTAGATGGCGAAACAGTGTCGCTTGTGTCGTAATTAGATAAAATTAAATTTAATTAACAAACCAGGGGTATAATTGGAAAGTAATAAATGAAAGTTTTGAATACTAGGGCACTAAGATTCAAATAATAGAAATATAAAGTGTAAACGAGCAGAACAACATGGTTTACCAGTGTATTTCGCTGCCGATAAAAATGTGCGACTAGTTTGAGCATTTTCAGGAGAGATAGCGCCACAACCTACTATCTGCAATATTGTATATCCAATTCAAATTGAATTACATTGTAAAATAATCTTTCGAATGTTTTCTGATGATATTTATGTTTTTAAATGTACTTTTAAACGTACCAAATTATATTAAAACTTTCCACTTTCTAATTGTTCCTCGTAAAACGTGAAACTTTCCATATACAACAAACTTAACGTAAGATGCTTTTTAGGAATCGTGGCACAATCAAGCTAACTTTTTCGTAACAAAAGAATTGAATCTTATCAGTTCGAACACAATTGCTCGAATACCTTTACCTTTGATCTGTCGCATACATCGCGATGCAGGTTCCACAGTCGCAGCAGAGTTTCACCGTCAACCTAATCACCGGAAACGGTAGTCCCCGATCCTGTTTGTGTCCGGCTGGCAACGTTACCAGACCACTACCTGGTAAAGTAAATGACGCGCGTACTGCAAAAGGATTTCGGGATACATACGCAGGGACGACGTTTTATTACACTTTTCATCCGCAGATTAGCCCCTTTGAAACCATCGATACTCGATTCAGGGCCTTTATTGCACCTCCCCGCAATAAAAGTATCTATTTGGTGTTTTCGACTGGACCGACTGGACCGAGCGACTCGAACAAAAAGCTATCCTCTCCCCGTTCCCCTCGGGTCCCCCGGAATTTCTCGGTATACGTGAAACGTTGTTGCGTCTCGGGGTCCAATTACGTACGGGTTGCCGACCCGACGGCGTTCCCTCACGGTCCCAAAAGATGCTCACGGCGCATCCCTTTCTTCTCCACCGCATCTTCCTCCCCGATCCTCGTTTCCATCGTTCACGGGCCGATCCCGTGGATTCCTATCTTACGTGCTCGATGTACAAGCGTAAGAAGAAGAAGAAGAAGAAGAAGAAGAAGAAGAAACAGATTTTCGTTTCTTTGTCGTGAAGTTTACGGAACCGTGGATACGCTAAGATTTCGGTTTACACCGCTAGGTATCGTAAATCATCGATACACAGGGCTGAAGCAACGGCTAGCAGTGAAAATTGTATCACCGAACACGTTCTCAGGTGATACATCGACGGGCAGTAAAAGAAATATAAGTTACAGGACCATTTTTAACCCCTTGGCCTACACGATGTCTGCCAATTTCGCGAACTATAGTAAATAAGAAAATCGGTAGTGCGTCGTGCCATTCAACTGTTCAGCCGTGGACTCGAACTGGCGCAAAATGGATACTTTTCATGACATACAGTAGCGGACAAAAGTTTAACACATTGTATGCCGGCCCCGCGAAAACGCGGGTTTGGAAGTCTGTTGCTTTAGCGCCGGGTTTGCGATAATACAACATTCTTTTGTTTGGCGATTTGTTTGTTTCTATTTTTCGTTATCGTTAAATTGCATATAATGAATATGCAAATCAATTTTAGTGTTTTACAATAATGTATAAAATTTTAAATATTTTCTTCACCTACAGTTTTAAATGCCTCAGATGCCACCGGCATACAATGTGTTAAGACCAAAGGGTTAAGGAAAGTAAATAAATTGATCGATAAGAAATAACTGTATAAATGAAACTTGTGTTCTATGCAAATCAATAAATAGTGTTCTACTATAATTACGATAAAAATAATTTGCACACCATAAAACTATGTTTTGCATTGTCCTAGCGTCTTAAACTTTTGTCCGCTACTGTATATTTCAGTGCAACGAAAGGAATTGTGAAACAATAAACAATGTTTAGGTACAAATAGTAATTTTAAGACGTCCAGGGTGTAATCATCATTGATTATCGATCATTGACATCAGATGTTGGCTCTCGCACTCAATACCCTTTTCCGAACTCTCGAAAACTGAAAGGAAGCATCACAGGACCCATCGGTGTCCAGGATCTCCTTAAGTTGTCGCTGCGAAGTCTTAGCAACCGTCACAAGCTAGGACACGTCTGTATTACCCCTTGTAGTTGGTATTAATTTTTGAATAAATTATACCAACGTTACAAAGGAACGATATTCGATGTGGAATAACTCCAATCGCTTGTTCTAATAATAATTAGCGGCATCTTGTGCGCAAATTTCACACCACGAGTCTGACTCGTGGCTTTTGTTTATTACACAAATTTTTTACCACGAGTCAGACTCGTGATTATAGGTCAAAGGGTTAATCGTGTAAACGAAGGTACTAAGATGTATGCGATTTAACACTAGAACTACCGACAATCAAAGCGTACTTATTTGCACGGAAGAGATCACATTGGAAATTCCATGAAAAAATACGGAATATATAAGAAATAAATCTTTATTTATACCTTTTACGGAAAATCATAGGAAATTTTGGAAGCTTTACCACGGTGAATTTATAAGGTTGCTATAAGTAATCATCAACCAGTCATTTTGACTGCTGTGGTAGTTCTAGTGTTAAAAATATTTCCAAGTTCGCAACGGTTGCATAAATTAGGTTGCAGTCGTCAAACTCGTTGCAGTTTGGTTTCTTAGCGCGCAAGGTGTAATAGTTTTATTTCGTAAGAGTACAAATAAAAATAAAATGCGTTCTCGAAGACGATGGTTGTACTTTTTAGCGGCCAAAACTTTTGTAGCTAATCTAACCTGAAAGCTTAATCGGACGTTTAATTTCCTTTTTCTCTCGATGCGATAATCGGTTGCGGTACTCGAGTTATCCTTATCGCATCGCGAAAGCCTCGTAACGCAGCGGAGGCAGTGCGTTTCAAGTTTGTTGAAATTAGCAAAATATTTGCATTAAGGCAACGTTAAGGATGACGTAAAAAAAAAGAAGACTACGATATTTTAACAGCGAATAAATTTGCGGTACATCAGTTGTTCGTGTAATATGAAAATCAGACGTTTCACAAGCTCATCGTACACACACACACACACACTCATTCACACACACATATATACGTGTAAAATAATTATGTCGCTACGGTAGGTTATACGTACAACGCGACGATTTTTTTAGAAGGTTTAAAAAATTCATTACCCATTCAATGTTTATGGAAAAGTTACGTTAACGTATTCGTTTGCTGAAGGAATTTGAAAAATTTACATAAAGATGATCGTTTACGCAATATTTTCAGCTGAATAAAAAGCAATTTAACCCTCTATAGGCCCGTGTAACTTTCAGGTCACATGCTAATTTATTGACATTTTAACAAATAATCTGTTTTCTTTATGAGATGGAGTATACATATTAATTATATAATGTTGTATAATGTAAAATTGTTTAAATTGAAAAATTTTTTTTCAGCTGCATATGTAGTATTACAATTATTTATTTCCGTTCCATCAATTTTCTTATATTTAAAACAAAAATTCGGCCCATAAAGGGTTAACAATTTTAATTTTCCAATTTTCCAATTTTTGATGCTTCCCGACATTGAAATAACATTTTTTATACTCGCATCAATTGAATGACGTAGTATCAATGACGTAGATACAACTGACGCCGCATCAATAGCATCAATTGAATACACGTAGGTGCTCGAAAACTAACGGTAAATAAAATTAAAATTACATATGTTACCGTTAATATACAATTATTTCCGAACGGCATAAGAAATTCGCGATCGTCTCATTGAGGAAATGTTAGGACGACGATTAACCCATTCACTGCCAACTACGAGATATTTCGTAGTAAGTGTATTATAGAGATATTTCGTAGTGTGCGTTACAATTTAGGTTGATTACAAATGGCACTCAGCACAGGAATTTTATTCAGCGATGCCAGTTACGAGATACATCGTAGTGTTTCTGTTTCATTTTCAAATTATATAGTAAATGCTATTTCAATACTATATCTGTAACTTTTAATATATTATCAGATTTTGCTGAATTCCGTGTTTTCTTCGAGACAAAATCTTGGCATTCGGGGCAAGACACTCTAAATTTGCCTGACAACGAACGGGTTAACCAGATATTATCATCGAAAAGATATTAACAATCATCAGATAAATGATTCATAAATATGCTGCGTAACGCGCGTTCGTGCACGTATATTTCCAGTCGCCATTTTCCCGAACGCTTCCCAAAGAAAACGAACGAAGCTTTTACCACGACGAAACACAAACAACGATCTAGAATCTCTAAAATACAATTAATCTATCCGTATAGCGACGCAGATTTAACCCTTTGCACTCGAGAGGTAACTGTTAACCGTCTAACAATATTAACTTCAAAAATTATCAAGTGCAAAATATTTACCAAGATTCCTTATATCGAACTTCAATTAGTTTGGTTAAGTTGTATACTAAAATTTACACACACGACTATTTAATGTCCGGGTTTGACTAATAAACAAACTAACTAAAGTTTGAAAATTTGGGAAACTATCGTTTGGTGACTAACAGTCACCTCTCGAGTGCAAAGGGTTAAATATACTAGGTATTGACTTAGAGGTGACTGTTAGTCGTCTAATGATACTAACTTTAAAAATTTTCAAATTCGAAATATTTACTAAGATTCGCCTATATTATACATCATTTAGTTTAGTTAAGAGATATACTCAAATTTACATATATAACTATTTAACCTTCGAGTCTGACTAATAAACAAACTAAATAAAGTTTGAAAAATTGTGAAACAATCGTTTGGCGACTAACAGTCACCTCTCGAACGCAAAGGGTTAACACCTAGTATATTTAACCCTTTGCACTCGAGAGGTGTCTATTAGTCGTCTAAAGATACTAACTTTAAATATTTTTAAATTCGAAATATTTACTAAGATTCGCCTATATTACATGTCATTTAGTTTAGTTAAGAGATATACTCAAATTTACATATATAACTATTTAACCTTCGAGTCTGACTAATAAACAAACTAAATAAAGTCTGAAAAATTGTAAAACAATCGTTTGGCGACTAACAGTCACCTCTCGAGTGCAAAGGGTTAAATATACTAGGTATTAACCCTTTGCGCTCGAGAGGTGACTGTTAGTCGTCTAATGATACTAACTTCAAAAATTTTCAAATTCGAAATATTTACTAAGATTTGCTTAGAGTAAACTTCATTTAATTTAGTTAAGTCATACACCACAATTTACATATATGATTATTCAACCTTCGAGTCTGACTAATAAACAAACTAACTAAAGTCTGAAAATTTGTGAAACCATCATTCGGCGACTAACAGTGCGCCAATCTCGAGCGCAAAGGGTTAACACGTTAGCTGCCACCAGGTGACTGACACTGAACTTTCCGTTCAGGCCACGTCAGTCATCGGTGACTGACAGTATAAAATATGAAACTAAAAAATGACATTGTTTCAAACGTTGAATGTAATGACCATAAGTATTTCGATTTAAAACGTAATCTTCTCCTACCGTAAGAAACAATGATGGCCCTAATATATTTACACGTCTACATCGAGTAGGCTTGAATCTTACAAATGCGCTTGGCATTGCTATAACTACAGTACCTGGCCTGTCCAGAATTTCCTCATAAATGCGCGTGGCAGCTAACGTGTTAATATGCGAATGATACGTAAAGAGGAGCCGATAAGAAACAGAGGGGTAAAGATGAAAAGTGACCGGTGAGAAAAGAGAAATGGAAGAAAAAGGAGGGAAAGAAGCGAACACACGGACGAAGAGAAGAATTTTGAGAGAGGAAGAGGGAGGAGAAGATCGTGAGCAGAGGAGAGAGGAAGCTAAAACTCGGTTGCGTGGAAGCAGCAGGGGTTGCTTTCAGGGGATGAAGAGGGGTTGGGGTCGGACATCGATCTGGTAGTTAAGTTCAGGGCTCCCATGGGACTCGTTGCCACCTTCGCAGCTTCCTCTCTTCTTGCTTTATTTCCCACCCCCTCTCTCTTTCTCTCTCCCTCTTGGTGTTCTATGGATACACCACTGCGTGGTCTCTCGCAGAGACCGCATTGCACGTTTTTACGCTCGTATTTATGCACGATCTAACGAGACCCGGAGACACTGGCAAACTTTTCCCGACCGAAGATATCGCAAACAAATCGCAGGATCGTAAACGTTGCGTTACCGTTCCACGGATTCATAGAATCGTTTATTGGCCGGCTCGCGATCGAACCTTGTGCAATTCTGTACTGCTTAACACTTTAGGGCACGGTGGAATTAACCCTTTGCGGACGAGTGTCGAATATATCCGCCCAACTCTGGCGCACGTCTGTCGTCGTAAACGATAAGATACGCATGGGTACACCAGCCTAAGAAGTCAAGTTGTCCCTCAATGAAATTAGAGACTTTTCATTTTGGTAGATCAATTGATTGAAAATTTTCGAGATGCTGATCCCGAGCCACCTTCGACTTCTGGAACAGCAGCAAGGCTCAACGGCCTTCTACAGATTATTCGGCGAAGTGAGACAGGAAGAAGTAAAGATTGTGTCGTATGCTCGAATCGGAAGGTAAAACATGGAAGGAGAGAGTCGATGTATACAATTTAGCTACTTGTTCGACTAAACCGACCTTGCAGAGATGGGTGATTGCTTGGAACTGTACCACACAAAGCAAGAATATAAAACGTCTTATATGTAAACACGCATAAATTTGTTTGTTTATGATTTTGTTAGATTTTATGAAAAACTTATTTAACACTAGAACTACCGACAATTAAAGTGTACTTATTTTCATGCAAGAAATCAAATCGAAAATTACAGGAAAAAATACCGCATACATAGAAAACAAATCTTCTTTTATACCTTCTGCAGAAAAGCATAATAAATTTTAGAAGCTTTACCGCAGTGAATTTATAAGGTTATTATGAATTATCACCAATTGGTCATTTTGATTGGTTTGGTAGTTCTAGTGTTAAATAATGCTTCAGTTTTTATAACGCAAACGCCCGACGTGAATATTTTCTTCGCTGCACGCTCCGATACCTGTTGTCCACAGCTCCGTCCGCAAAGGGTTAAAAATGTCCCACCTTTTCGATGCACGGTAACGCATGGTGGGACGTTTTTAAACCCACCTCGAAATATTGCAATAGCTGCACGCGCATCGGTTTATACTTAATTTTATTCACGTAAAGCAGTTGGTAACGCCATAAAAAAATCTTATAAGTATGTTCGTTTGTGTTGGCAAGTTTCAACATGTCAGTACTTTGTTAATAAAAACATACCAATTTTGTTCAATTTAACCCTTTATCCGACAAGCATTGAAATTTCAAATAAACAAATTTGGGAATCATCCAAGTTAAGTATGTATGTCCTTTCTAAAAGAGTGAAGAGCCGAAAAAACTTTATTAGCCCAATTTATGCAATTGGCATAAATAATTAGGGCATGTCGCTGTTTCACGTGCAAGCTGCTAGAAACACATGTTGCTTGAGATCAACATTACCAGATAAAGGGTTGAAACGCAACAAAATTTCTGTGCGACATGGGTCTATTTATTTTCTGAAATCCTGTGCCTCAAAGAGTTAATCAGTTAGCAGCGATTTTAGTGGGAGTTTCAGAGAGAGGATGTTAGTCGTTCTGATTTCTGAATATTTTCAGTTTCGTATCATTTCGATAAGAAAAGTCTGAAGTGTTTGTCTATTAGAGTTGGACATGAAAATTAATCTTGACCGATCAAATCTGATTAATGACCAGGCCTTTGGATACGCGAACTTTTTAATCCCTCAGAATTGTTGAAACTCGCGGATACGTCGATGTATCGGTGGCCTAACGCAAAATGTTTCACCGATAGACTTGGGGGGAGGGAGTCAAGCATTAATCATTGGCGCTTCATCGAAATGATCAAAATGGGAGATGCAGGAAGGGGCGACAGAGAAGAGATTATAGTCTAAGGACAGCAATAAAACAGGTAAACGATATTCTTACTGAACGTAAGGTCGTGTATTTTGAAAGTTGCGATGCGATCACAATATCGGAATAATACTAGGCTCAACGACCGCTGTAACATTC
>JAOPTO010001554.1:2551-19680 GCA_033822845.1 Tetrapedia diversipes | reverse complement strand
CCGCTAAAAGGGACTTCGATGCACGCTTTTTCAGCGTCACAGAACCGTGCACCCGCCACTCTGCGATACACAGTGTCGTTGATCGAACCAGCCCCGCTCGATCATTCGATTATCTTGGGATCCACGGTTTCGTTGATCGCGTTTCACGCTTTCGAGTGCTCGTGTTCCTCCACTGTTTTCCCAGCGAATTGGGAACGGGGTATATCCTTTTTCCGGGGAGGAAATCGAGGCGAAGGAAATTGGATTGAATACAGACGATCGCTTTTGCTTGTCGACTTAACCCTTAACGCTCCAACTTTTAATTGTGAATATCGACCGGTAACTCCAACTTATTCTCATCATACTTCGACTTGCAAGTTTTTAAGTGTCAAATTTTAAATGCCGCAATGACGTGTAAATAATAATATTGAAGTCATCCAAAACAATCTTAATTCATCTCAGGAATAATATAATTTTGATTACAATGTTTAGAACGCTGCTCATCGGTGGTGCTTGAGGGGCACACTTGGAGCGTTAAGGGTTAACCCTTTGACGGCGTGCTCGAATAGCAAAGCTGGATATGGGATAAGAGAAGAAGGAAATGGTTGATTATAGGGAATATTCAGAAACCACAGTAACATTGAATTTTGTGTATTTTTCTTTAAATGAATGCATAGTGAATGTTAAAATTATATTAAAACTGTATCATTGTTACGTTGAAGACAGACATTTTTATTCTGTAATCGCTGCTACGATATTTTTACGACGGACTGTGCTTGTTTTAACCACTTCTGATAGGCAGTACAAATAGTTTCTGAATCTATTATGTTAGCAACATCAGAAATATACTCTCAATCAAAAGTTCTGGACCGTTTCCCAGTTTGTATCGGTATCGAATCCATCCCTGATTTTCTTAGCTTAACACTTTAGCGGCCGGAAGTCTATTAATCGGCTTTTACACGATTAGTCTGCAAATTTTGTAATGTTTCCTTACACGAAGGTGATTGTTTCGAGCGACAATCTATATATGCTCTGAAGAAACGTTAAACTATTAATTGCAATCATTGTAATCGATCCATTAACGATGCGTCCGCGCAAAAATAAGCTGATCGAGAGTGCGTGTGTTGAATCGTGAGCGATTGGTAAAGTGTTAAAATTTATATCATTAACAATTGCATTATTAACACTTTGCCGGCCGCTGTCACGTATCCGTGACTTCTTTTCGCCAACGGTGATGCTGCATTTCGATGTTTATATAGGTAGATACATTGTTGCAGAGTAATATTTGACGAATAGGGAACAGTGGTTTCAATTGTTTTCTCTTCCCAGTTTACCAGATTGTAATTACTTATGTTACGAACAATTGCGTAAATATCACATTTCGTGAGTAGTAGAACCTCCTGCGTGAATCTTGCCGGCGGCAGCGTAACGGCGTAAATATTAGCGGCGGTACCCTCCTAAAGTTATAAATATTTGTGAAATATTTGATAAGTAATTACAACCTGATGTAATAATTGTGGTAGATGCAAGTACTACAAAAAGTTTATTTATACAAAAATTAGTAATACAAAATTAATAATCTGCAATGGTGTGATACAAGTCGTGCGAATGGCTCTAAAGCCGCGTCCACATAGAAGAGAACAGTTCGCGAGCAGCACACGAATTGCTCGCGTGCGGTTCGCGAGCTATTCGCCAACGGAAAACGCAGCATATCCAGACTGGAGCTCGCGAACAGTTACAAGCTTGTTCGCTCTAAATTCATGGGCAGTTCGCTATTAGCTTTTGCCACATACTGTGTTACAAACGCGTCCAGATACGCTTCGAGCTCGCGAACAGTTTCTTTGATGTACCGCTTCCCGAGCGAACACTGTTCGCTGTTCGCTGAGGAGTTCGCTGCTCGTTGTTCGCGAACAGCGGTGTGGACGCGGCATAAGACTACGCGAGTTTATTTACGTTTTCGGCCCAAAATTCTCGAACGTAAATCGTAGGTTAAGGGGTTAAGCTCGTTTTTACACCTTCCGAATGTAATCCTTTGAGTGAAGAATACTATCAGCTGAAGTTCTCCACGTGAATGACGTATTGTTAGTCGTATACTGGTAATTGTGTTGCAATAAGTGGAAAATCGAAAAAATCGATAAAATCGACAAACGCACATAGGCGTCCATGATCTCCACGAGTGACTTTCATCAGGCGCATGTATGTGTCCATAGCATCAAAAGGGTTAAACGAGCATTTCATTTATTTTATCGTAACCCGTTTCCAATACCATGATCCAGGGAAAGTGATTTAACTTCCCCCGGCCGAGCTTGACCTTCGTTTCCATGAATTCTGAATTATCCGCGCCGCTGTCGCGTCGATTCAGAATGTTCCGAGGAACATGCATACGTACACGTTGTATACAACGTATACCGTGAATCAGGTATCCGCATGATTTAATCACACTGCTTTGTCTGGACGAGGCTGTTTCCGGTATCGAATTATCCGAGAGTAGCGTACCACAGAGTAATTGATTGCCCTCCCTCCTATAAACGTGTTTGCGTTCGATGATACGATCCTTTTCGTTTTCACTTATGGTGGACTAGGGGATGTTGTAATTAAATATCAATATTCCTACTCCTAAGATAATATAAAAGATACCTTTACATACCTATATAAATGTTGCAGATGAAATATATTTGCATTTTTTAATAATATAATAATTAGATAGCGAACTTTTATGCAAATAAGCAGTTTCACGAATGAAATTAAAGAAAGGAAATATAATTTGTTTCGATTTTTAAATATTTCTTGATTACTTCCTTTTTGACCAATAATCACTTCACCTATAATCTTTTTAATCCTTCTAGGTGGTCAAGCAATTCATAAATCTTTAAATTTATTATAGTGCATTTTTGAAATCTCTCATAGTGTTTGACAAAAGGTATGAATACAAAATTTATTTCCTATACATTACTCATTCTTTTAATGTAACTTTTAATTTTATCCCTTCGCTATAATTAAGTACACTTTAATCGTTGGTAAAATTCTACTGTTAAATTAACATAAATCTTTTTTCTTCCAAAACCTGGCTGAAACCAGACTTTCTGATTATTTCGTGTAATAAATGTAATTTAAAGTACGACAATGAACGTTTCGCCAAATTTATCAAGAAAACAGATAATCATAATCCTTTCAATAATTAGCGTCAATTTTATAAAAAAACAAGGGGGGAAACTAAATTAAAAATCAACTGCATTCCGCATCTATCCCCTAACTCGAGGAACCAATTAATCGTCTGAAAGCGAAACAAGAGCAGGGGCGAGGGAAGTCAACGAAGAAGAACGAAAACAAAGTTGAACTAGAAATTAATCAGCGAACCTCGACACGGAGCATCGCTAATGCGCGCTAAATTACGATCGCCGAATTAAATTCGCGAGAGCCAACAATATTCAGAGACAAGTTGGCAGGAAAACAAGGGGATGACTCGGACCCGTTTTCTATCCGCGACCAGGTTCAGAGGAAACTCCAGCCTCGAAATACAAGATGCTAATTGCTAAACGGGGATGTTCACCAGATTCCAGCCGGCTTATCCCTTTTGCCCGTGAATTTCCTTCACCGTGCTTCTCTTTCTCGCTTTTAAGCTTCCACTTTCCTCGCAGCTTTCACTGAACGTTCCAGTTATGTCGTGGAAAAGGGGATAAAAACAATGTCTGTTTGTGCTTCGTCGTAAAACGATTCTTAATGTTTTATTAATTTTTTTTTATTAGATGCTGAATAACCCTGTAAAGTATGAATAAAAATCTGTTTCCTTTAGAGAGACAGAAAGAGAGAAAAGGAGAGGGAGAGAGAAAGGGTGAGTGAGAGGGAGAGGGAGAGAGACAGAAATGGGGAGAGGGAGAGAGAGACAATGTGTGAGTGTGAGAGAGAGAGAATGAAAGAGAGAGTGAATGAGAGAAAGAGTGAATGAGAGAAAGAGTGAATGAGAGAGAGAGTGAATGAGAGAGAGAGTGAATGAGAGATGGAGAGAGAAAGAGAGGGAAAGGGGAAGAGGAAGAGAGAGTGAATGAAAGAGGAAGAGGGAAAGAGAGAGGAAAAAAGAGAGAAAGGGAAAAAGGAGAGAGAGAGAGTGAGAATGAGAGAGTGAGAGGGTATGAGAGGGAGAAGGGAAAGGGGAAGGAGAGAGTGAGAGTGAATGAGAGAGGGAGAGGTGATGAGATGGGAAAGGGGAGAGAAAGGTGGAGAGAAAGGAGGAGAGTGAGAGAGAGAGAGAGTGAATCAGTGAGAGAGAGAATGTCGCATAACGAAGGAATCTTCAGTGTCATTAATTTATGTTATATTTCGTCGTTTTATTGTATTTACAGTTATTGTTTAAATAAATTGTATTAATTATTATTACCTATTTACTCACAATAACGACAATAATTAGATCTTTTTTATCAGAAAAGTAGCTTCTCGTTTCCTTATACCTTAGACTACCTAAAATTGTACGTCATCCTATTCACACGACGATTACATGCAGTCGCCTTAACTTAAATCTCGTCTGTTTCTCACAGAATATAGATAACCACGAAATCACTTCTCACGGTAAATGACGTAGTTCGTCTCTATTCTTCTCAGTAGGTCGTGAATAACAGCGGGCCGATCCGCTCGACCGACTTCCGGCAGCCAATTAATAGATCGATTCCTTCTAATGGCCGTGAAAGGACGACCTTTCGGGTGGTCCGACTCTAATCGCTCGTTCTTTGTCCGTTCCCCGGACGAAAAACGGGGACGGGGACTGTTTGGCAACTGGAATCCTTTGACGCGTCGAGGGAATGGAAATTTTTTGCCGGACCACGTTCTTTTGCATATACGAACTCGTCTTGCGTAACCGACTTTGACAAATATTTATATACCGGTCGATACTGTTGTTGCCAACGCTAAGAACTGATTTTCAATTTTTTCAAATACAAGGATCACGTTAAGAGACTATATTTTTTACATGTATCTCTTTTTTTCTTTTTTTTTTAATTCGTGTTTAACCGTTTGAGTACTGAAGAGCGCTATAGCATTCTTCTTATGTTTTGTGGAGAACGCAATAACACTACTCTGAATCAGTAAAAATTTTTCATCCAGTAAGGCTCGTTGCGTTTGTGGAGCACATGAATTGTGTAATTTGACTAATTTTATCCGCACAATGAATTAAAATAAATTTAAGTAAATACATGGTATTTTAAAAATTTTTGTTATTGCAATGTAATATCAGTGAGTTTATTCTGTGAATATTCAACGTGTTAATATTCATTTCTTTACATAATATTCCTTCGAGGAGATTGATTTCTGTTTATTCGTTAGGACGTATTTTATTTCCAACTCTACTAAATAAATAAATGTGGAATTTCCTATAATAAAAGTTGAAAAATCGAACGTTTGCCATTCTTTAGGATCTTAGACCACTGTTTGAGCTGGCAGAATTGCGAAAAATCGATCGCAAGAAAGGATTCGACCGATCGGCTCCCTATTCTCTCAGCGCGAGAACACGCATCTCGTTAAGCGAGAACAAGCGCCGCAAAAGGTGTATAAACGCGCGATTCGCCTTACGGCCTTCGGGAATGAAGCCCTAAAGAAGTTAAGGGGACTGGACCGAAGGCCGGT
This sequence comes from Tetrapedia diversipes, assembly GCA_033822845.1. NCBI lineage: Eukaryota > Metazoa > Arthropoda > Insecta > Hymenoptera > Apidae > Tetrapedia > Tetrapedia diversipes. The sequence goes on along the minus strand of JAOPTO010001554.1, from coordinate 14,088 downwards.
TCGCAGAACGAGCGGGCAACAACGCAATTTCTTACGCGGCTATGACGGCTCGATCTCTTCTGGCTAGAGTTTCTTCGGTAACGAAGTCGTTACTTGCCGGACAAAGTAGTCAACCCGTTTGCTCCTGCCTTTTCCCACTTTACCGATCACGCCTCCCTCCGGGCCTTCCCCGTCTGCTTTCCTGGATAATGGGAAACGTTGGTCGCGGCGATTCCGTTGAATCTACTTTTACTATTGTACAGGCGCCCCTCGACTTTCGTACATTCTACTTTCGCACGATTCGCTATTTTGCACATTTTTAAAAATTCAACTTTTTAACGTTAGAATTACAAGAGCAGTCAAAATGACTAATTAGTGATTTTATTCATAGCGAACATATAAATTTGATATGATAAAGCTTCCAAAATTTACTATGATTTTCTGCAGAAAGTAGTAAATAAAGATTTGTTTTCTATGTATTCAATATCTTTTTAAGGAATTTTCAATTGGATCCTTTTCATGCAAATAAGTACACTATAATTGTTGGTAATTTTAGTGTTAAAGGTGCATTAATATTAGGACTATTACAACAGTCAAAATGACCAATTGGTGATTATTCATAGTAACCTCATAAGTTCACTATGGTGAAGCTTCCAAAATTTACTATTATTTTCTGCAGAAAGTATAGATAAAGATTTGTTTTCTATGTATTCAATATCTTTTTAAGGAATTTTCAATTTGATCTCTTCCATGCAAATAAGTACACTATAATTGTTGGTAGTTCTAGTGTTAAAGGTGCATTAGTATTAGGACTATTACAACAGTCAAAACGACCAATTGGTGATTATTCATAGTAACCTCATAAGTTCACTATGGTGAAGCTTCCAAAATTTACTATTATTTTCTGCAGAAAGTATAGATAAAGATTTGTTTTCTATGTATTCAATATCTTCTTAAGGAATTTTGAATTTGATCTCTTCCATGCAAATAAGTACACTATAATTATCGATAGCTCCAGTGTTAAATAATTTAATACTAGAACTACCAAGGCAGTCAAAATGACCAATTGGTGATTATTCATAGCAGACTTATAAATTCACTATGGTGAAGGTTCCAAAATTTGCTATGAATTTCTGCAGAAAATATAAATAAAGATTTGTTTTCTATGCATGCGATGTATTTTCATGTAATTTTCAATTTGATCTCTTGCATGCAAATAAGTACTATAATTGTCGATAGTTCTATTATTATGCCTTTGCGAACGAATGTTCCTTTTGAAGGGACATCGTGAATCGAACAAGCTACTGGGCTGTTCCCTCTCAGGGGACATCAGATTTTAGCCATCAGATTACAATATTGTTCCGATCAATATCCCTCTACTTTCGAACATTCATTATACTTTTACATCCCTCTACTTTCGAACATACTTTAATTTTATTAAATGACACATTACAGTATAATTAAGTCAACAATGAAACGTCGAAAGAAATTAAATAAGTTAGGAATTATTACTAATCACAGAATTAAATCATTGAAGTAACGTTAATGGGAACAGGGAAGAAATAGATAAACAGAACTGTTATATATAAAACTGTACATCAAGATTTGAAAGCAGATCATTCATCGTACGATGAATCAACTTTAAACAAGAGACCTATTCATCCTATTAATAGATTCCTTCTTTCCAACCAGAACGGTGGCGACCGATTTAATCTTCCAACTGCATCGACTTAATAGATGTAATCATCTTTAATCCGGTACGAACAAATAAACGAGAATTTTCTACAATGTTGATATACGGTATATAGTTCTCAAAAGTTACTTTACACACATGTCTTTCTTCCCATGAAGTTTATTATAAGCAATGTTGCTCGATGGATTGACACTATTAGAACTGTTAAAGTATGCTAATCGCGATATCTGTTATGATTGCATAGTGGTTTTTAACATACTAAACTAGCTAACTAATAATCTTTGTACAGACGGTTTTTCTTTATTTTTTCTATTGATTACTACCAAAATTGGGGGTGTTTTAAAAAAAGTTTGTTTCATATCAGAAAAGTGGTTAAACGGCACTTTTCTCACAGAATGTCATAATTTCTGAACTAACACAATATAAAGTATCAATATAATAATAAATATTGGAAATGAGGTTTTATATTGCTTAAATAAAATGCACTCTTATTTGAAATACTTTGATACTTTATTATATAGCATGAAGAACCTTGCAAGCTTTGTCATAAAATTAACATAACGCAGTGATCAAAATTTCTACAACCCCGTCCGGGTCCTTTAGCCCCCTTGTTCTGTTTCTTAACGTCTTCGAATTTCCTAAAATGCCAAATGTGGCTTGAGTTCTTAGAAGAAGCCCTTGAGAAAATACGTTAAGTGGAAGCTAGTTTATGGTTAATTTTTGTATTCAATTTCTAACAATAAAGAAGTTATTTAACGAAGTTGAAAAAATCTCACTTTTGTAAGGCCTGTTGTATGTTTGAAAAGTTACTGCTCAAAGGGTTAAGGAAGTATGATGATTCATCCTTGTTGGAAATTCGTATCCTAACGAATAAACAAAAATCAATCGCCTCTTAATCGGCTGAGGAGGTTCCGGGAACGGGTCAAGTGGTTTTCCTTACCACGCTGTGCGTAAGAATTAGAGGACCCTAACGAACTGTGTCCTTTAGCCTTTTTCTATTCATTCGAGTCTTGCCTCTCGCTGTGTAGAGATCAGGTTTAGAAAGCGATATACCTTCCCTTAGAAATAAAGTCTAGTAAAATCTTAAGTGAACAGTTATCATTATTTTATTCCTTTCAATCCATAATCTCCAATAATCCTCGACCAGGTATCGCTAAACAAACTGACGTCGAGGAACATCGCACGACCGATCTGAGTGGCCGAAAACACGCGGTTCCGATCGCGTTTCACGACACAGGTTTCTAGACCGCTAATCTTGGCAGGAATTGCGTCCGAGAACCACGGAGTCCAAGGGACTCGCGTAACTGCGAACGGAGAAAGATAAATAGGCAGAGATACCGGCGAGGAGATAAAGACAGAGACATTGAGGAGAGGCTAAGAGGGACAGAGAGAGCGAGACAGAGAGAGGGGCCATCAACGGTAGACCGGTCACACACGAAGAGATTAGTCGTAAACGCGTTTGTAATCCGGTGTAAATCCCGGCGATTCGTCGTAAGTCCATTAACAGTGCGCGAGAAACACGAGGACTGTCGGTGCACCCGACAGAATACCATTATCAGACCGGTAAACAAGTTCCTCCGGCGTGCGCCCTCGACGAAATCGAGTTGTTCAACAGATTTCCAGGTATCGCTTTCTGGCTTCGCTCCAAATCCTTGCCGCGGGATGTCCACGGTCCTTGCGGTGTCCCGTTGTCTCAGACGGTCCCTGCCGACTGATCCCAACGACAACCGTCCGCGTTTCACAGATAAATTAATATTCGTCGCGCCTGAGGATCGGGTAGAGTTCACGTTTCAGATAGAAATGGGTTCTTTTGGTTATGAAAATACACCTGACCTTGCTTTTACAGCATAGTTTTCTGAGATAGAAATGGATTTGGTTATGAAAATACTCAAAATCCTCCTTTTGCAGAGTACCATTTTGAAATAGAAATGGATTTTATTATGAAAATACACCTAATCCTCTTTCTGCTAGGTACCTTTTTTCTAAATAAAAATGGGCTTGGTTATGAAAATGCACCTAATTCTTCTTTTGCAGGAGACCTTTCTTTTAAATAAAAATGGGTTTGATTTGAAGATACATCTAATACTCCTTTCACGCTGTACTTTCCTGGGATAGAAATGGGCTCGATTACGAAAAATATACCAAATCCTCCTTTTGCAGGGTACCTTCTTAAATAGAAATAAGTTTAGTTATGAAAATACATCTAATCTTCTTTCTGCTAGGTACCTTTTCTCTAAATAAAAATGGGTTTGGTTATGAAAATACACCTGATCCTCTTTATGTTAAAATAGAAATGAATTTGGTTACGAAAATACACCTGATCCTCTTTACGTTAAAATAGAAATGGATTTGATTATGAAAATACACCTAATCGTCCTTTTACAGGGTACTTCTCTTAAGATAGAAATGGATTCGATTACGAAAATACAGCAAGTTATCTTCTTCTTAAATAATTATTTAATTACACGAATCACTGAAAACGCTTTGCTTGTCCCATAAACAAAACTAAGTCGATTCCAAAATTACATTAACACTTTATCGTCCACTCGTGTGTTCATTCCACCATGAATACGATAAATCGAACACAATGATATTCTTCAAGCACTTAATATTTTAATATTTTTTTATATCACTGAAAACAGTTACGTTCGTGCAAGGGAACACTATAAAATGTACAAACGATGCATGTAAAAAGCCGATTAATAGGCTCTCCTTCGATAAAGCGTTAAATTATGAAGCGACCATGTGTTCGCCGTTTTACAGCTTTGGTTTATTCATACGGAATGTCTGCATCGTTCACATCGAATTACCCGACAACAGTCGCTTCATAATGACGGCTGGAAAATGCGAATTCGTACTCTTTCACAATCGCGCGTAATCGTTCAATTAAACGGCGATCAAATTATAGAAGGAATTCGATTAATTCCGTGATACGGTTCATTTCACGTCGGCTTGAATAAACCTGATCAAAAATAACAGGCGGCTAATGAAGAACGCCGACGCATCGTTCCGCGATAGTGCAAATTATCAATAACAATTTGTTTGCACGCTCGAACTCGCTGGTTTAATCGCATCCGCGAGCTCTCCCGCGAGATATCGTGTTAACGGTGCAAGAAAAATATTTTTCGTTGCACACGTCGAACGTAATTATCGTCCGAACGATAAGAAGAAACGTAATTTTAAAAATATTACCGCCCCTGGCAGAAGTTTCGCTTTTCACTCCCGAGAGAGTGGATTATAATTACAAATAAGATTAATAATTGAAGATCTGAGTTTCGAAACAATACACGTTTATTCTTTAACACTGGAACTACCAGAGCAGTCAAAATGATGGATTGATGATTATTCATAGCAGCCTTATAAATTCACTTTACCAAACTTTCAAAATTTACTATAATTTTCTGCAGAAGGTATAAATAAAGATTTGTTTTCTGTGTATTCGATATTTTTTCATGTAATTTTTAATTTGATCTCTTTCATGCAAATAAGTACACTATACTTGTCGATAGTTCCAGTGTTAAATGGTTTAATATTAGAACTACCAGACCAGTCAAAATGATGGATTGGTGATTATTCATAGCAGCCTTATAAATTCACTTTACCAAACTTTCAAAATTTACTATAATTTTCTGCAGAAGGTATAAATAAAGATTTGTTTTCTGTGTATTCGATATTTTTTCATGTAATTTTTAATTTGATCTCTTTCATGCAAATAAGTACACTATACTTGTCGATAGTTCCAGTGTTAAATGGTTTAATATTAGAACTACCAGACCAGTCAAAATGATGGATTGGTGATTATTCATAGCAGCCTTATAAATTCACTTTACCAAACTTTCAAAATTTACTATAATTTTCTGCAGAAGGTATAAATAAAGATTTGTTTTCTGTGTATTCGATATTTCTTCAAGTAATTTTCAATTTGATCTGTTTCATGCAAATAAGTACATTTTAATTGTTGGTAGTTCTAGTGTTAACAGTGTAGATAGCTGTAAGTTATTGGTTACAAGTAGACTGCGAATTTTTATGGAATTTCATATTTTTGTGGGCACAATTGAAGAAACGATTCTAAGTAGAAATTTAACCCTTTGCGCTCGAGAGGTGATTGTTAGTCACCAAATGATAGCTTCGCAAATTTTCAAACTTTAGTTAATTTGTTTATTGGTCAGACTCAAAGGTGAAATAGTCATATACGTAAATTGTAGTATATCACTTAACTAAACTAAATGACGTTATATAATATAGGCGAATCTTAGTAAATATTTTGAATTCGAACATTTTTGAAGTTAGCCACCTTCTCGAGTGCAAAGGGTTAATTTATCCTTTCGATGTTTTGTATTTTTCTCACATTTAAATTTCCTCCACTTAAGCGCAAAAAAGTAATTACGGGTTATTACATTTATAACGCATTTATTATAATTGCTGTATTATAACCACTGTATTATAATTACATTATGAATCAAACGAAACAGGTATTTAGCTTTGCAAAATAAATTACTATTAAGACAGTATAAAATACATCTTTAATTTATCTAACAACGAACTATGAACTTTGATTTTCCTCATATATTTAATAATCCAACAAAACGATTATTATTAAAATGAAAGAAAAAAACTTTTTTATATAAAATTTTATTATTACGAGAGTGTAGAATGCTAATTATAAACTATAAGCTATGTCATTTCCAAGCAACAGTAATTACGAAGACGTCTGTTATTATTGGTTATAGTTAACATTAATCTTTCTTCAAATTTGGAATATTAAAATACATCACGCTGTAATTTTCAACGTTTACAAAAATTTATTATAAATTATATTTTCATTAAAAAAAAAAACAAATGATCTCTTCAAGGTATCGTTCGATAATCAAGCAAATAATCCCTCGCGAGTATGAGAACGCGATCCACATTCGATCCTCGATCGATTCTTCGATACCCAGGTATACGTCTCGAAACCGCCAAGGCCGACGGATCTCCAGTTACCTGCGATTTTCCGTCATTACGAGGGGCTTTCAAAGTGAATAACAACGGTATAATTGCAGACAATTATTGTACGATCGAGTGAACAGTGAACGAAACTCGACAGTGAGGAAGTAAAATGTTAGGAGTTCGTTTAAAGTTCCTCTTTCGTCGACAGCGAATCGAGGATGACGTATTTATCATCTAAATGTGAACGAAGAAACCGGATTTAACGTATAATTATTAGTAAGTCACAAAAATCTTCATGGACTAATCAAAATGCAACCATTAAACGAGAAAGCAAGAATTTTTGTTACTTTACAGGTATTAACCACAGGTTAATTTAAATACAGGTATTAATTTACAGATATTAAATAAATATTGTTGAATTATTTTCTAATTTTACTTATGTAGTCTTAACACCCATTCCTTGTTATATGTGGCATATTACATCAAATGCTCCGATCTAATTTATAGAATATTAGTTGAATGTTAGACTTGTAAGCATTCGAGTGTAAATACAGTCGGTCACAAAAATCTTCACAGTCTAGTCAAAATACAACCATTAAAAGAGAAAACAAGAATTTTTGTTGAATTTTTAGGCATTAACTCATTCAATGGATAAAACTGAACGCATCCTGAAAAAGGTAGCAATATTTCTAATTTTATAGGTAGAACAAGTACATGAATTTATAAGATTAGGAAAGAAAATCATGAAATCTACTGTATAGTTACTATAAATTCATTAAAGTGCAAAAAATGTATTGTTACAATTATCATACTTATTATCTTCATAAAATATAAATGTACCCATGGCAACTATGTTTAAACTTTCTTAAGATCACGTTTTCACTTCATTTACATTCTCTCGTTAACAAACATACGAAACACCATCATCTTGTTAAAATTTGACCAATTTAATTCGATTAAAGCTTATCTGATACTAATTTTACGAACAAACCAATTAATGACCATTAAACGTTTAAAACCCTTGCCTTTTTACTTCAAATGTTTAAGATTTGGCAGGTGTATAGAGATTTGTGACTAGCTATATATACACACACACACATACAAACACACGGTCAAGAACGATGCAATTACCCAGTTAATGAAGGAACTTTCCTGGGAAGATTATCTTTCGCCGAATCACGGCTACCAACCTAAAGCTGATGACAAAGGGGATGGGGGTGGCTGTTCAAAGTTTTACGTCTTATCGACATCGCACATCTCGTCTTTTATACTGAAAACTTGTACTTTTATCACGGGACCATTTTTCACCATCGCTTTTCCTTCCACGACGGCACATCGCCGCCCACCTGCCTTCCTTACTACCCCTGCATCTTCCAGAGATTTTATTTTAGGACTTACAGGGAAAGCCAGAAAATCTTTAGTTAGAATTGTTTTCCTCGGGTAAGAAACTCTTAGAAAGGTAACTGTAAAAGGTAACAAGTTACAGTGAAAATCTATTCTGATATTTACAATGAGGGACAGAAGTATCCATACAATCATCCAATAAAAAAATTTCGATTTTAATGAAAGTTTGTGTACGCGATGTACATGGAGCCATTTTTTCGTCAACAGAAAATCTGTTTGAGAGTATGAAACTCGGTCCCTGAAGGTTCAGCGTTATTTCATTTTTTCTTTTAATGCAACTTTGGTTGAAATATTTTTTTCAGCAAGGTGATGGAGCACTAAGAGCTGACCATTTTTTTTTTACAAGAAAGAGTTTAATCCAATTAATTATTTGAAATTATGTTGAAAACACTGAATAGAAAATGGTACTAGAAGTGTCAATTTCTATTGATTCCGCTCCAGTGAAGTGCTGCAATAACTTTAATTTTATTTCTTCAAAATAAAATATAAACAAGCATTCCAAATTAAAGAAAGAAATTTAGGTAAATTCGTTCTTAATTTAATATAAACTTCGTATTACCTTCACCTGTTGTAAAAAGTTATTTACTACATATATCCTTGATCAAGTTAGCCAACAGAATTTTCCAATTATCCCCCCAAATAATAAAAATTGACCCCATCTGTAGGTGTCGTGCGTTCCACATTGAAAAACACTGCTCTACACGTACCCAAACTTTCATTAACACGTTCGCGGAAGTGAATGCTATAGCATTCATTTTCATTGTGATACAGTATGATGTGGATGCTATAGCATTCATTTTCATTGTGATACAGAATGAAGTGGATGCTATTATAGCATTCAAATTTTAAAATCAATTATTATTAATTTAATTTAATATAACCTCGATTCAAATATTGTCGTGGATGCTATAGCATTCATTGGATATAACTGTTAAAATGTGATATTCCGACTGATCTTACAAAATGTATCTAATCACATTTCGGATATCACAATTAACTTAGAAAAAAATCGCGTGTATTAAAATTAAAATAAAACTCAAAGAGTAAGATAACACTTCAGATGACCCCTTCGACGTTACATTGATTTCTGTTCCTTTTTTTTTTTATAATATTAACCGTCCCTTCGTTACCACCTCTGGCTGAACTTTGCCGCCTTTATTCAAATTTTTCTTCGTTAACAGCAGTCTAGAAAATGCTTGCCGACCCACAGATGCCACGAACGATTCTGCGCTAACACGTGTCTATTTTTGCACATCACTGAGCTTTTTACTGCCAGCGAACGTGTTAAAATCAGACTTTTCGATTAGGTGAATTTTCTCGCGGAAACAGCGTACGAAAACTTTTGTGACCGACTGTACAGTTAACCGGCTCGATCTCGTCCCTACTTAAGAGCTCCAGGGTTAATGTTGCACGTTGTTCGAGCAAGAGTCACCAGGAACTAATTCCAGGGACCGGATCTCTGACGACATTGCACTTCTTGGAAGCTTAATCAATCTCCCGACAAGGAACCGGGGAAACTTTCACGGGTTAATGCGACGTTGGCTGTATTTTTAACGCACCGTATATACCGTGGCTCGACTTATCGGATTTCTTGGTACGCGCTACTGCTACGTGCTTGTTAGAGGGAGCGTATGAATTAAAAATTGCTGGAACTCGGAGTGCACCCTCTCTGCTCGCTCGTTCGTTAGCAATCGAATTGATTACCTCGAGTCCCGGTTCAGATACCGAAGAAGTTCTTTAACGAGGAAAAATGTGATTTGTGTCACTTGTACACGGTGTGTGTTTAAATGTTTGTAGAAACGAAAATGAGATGAATTAGCTTTCGTTAAAATATGAGATTTGAAAGTGTCAGTTGTGTTTTGTTTGGATTATTTTCATATTTAACAAAACTAAATGAAGATTAATATAAGTGAATCTTAGTAAATATTTTGCACCTGAAAATTTTTGAAGTTAATATTATTAGGTGACTGTTAGTCACCAAATGATAGTTTCGCAAATTTTCAGACTTTAGTTAGTTTGTTTAATTGTTAGACTGAGAGGTTAAATAGTCATGTATGTAAATTTTAGTATATCACTTAACTAAACTAAATGACGTTTAATATAGGCAAATCTTAGTAAATATTTCGAATTTGAAAATTTTTGAAGTTAGTATTATTAGGTGACTGTTAGTCACCAAATGATAGTTTCACAAATTTTCAGACTTTAGTTAGTTTGTTTAATAGTTAGACTGAGAGGTTAAATAGTCATATATGTAAATTTTAGTATATGACTTAACTAAACTAAATAAAGATTAATAAAAGTGAATCTTAGTAAATATTTTGCACCTGAAAATCTTTGAAGTTAAAATTATTAGGTAACTGTTAGTCACCAAATGATAGTTTCGTAAATTTTCAGATTTCAGTTAGTTTGTTTAATAGTTAGACTGAGGGGTTAAACAGTCATATATGTAAATTTTAGTATATGACAACTAAACTAAATGAAGATTAATATAGGCGAATCTTAGTAAATATTTTGCACCTGAAAATCTTTGAAGTTAAAATTATTAGGTGACTGTTAGTCACCTCTCGAGTGCAAAGGGTTAATAAGAGCACTCTATCCATAATGAAGCCAAAGAACTCGATCGAGTTGATTGAGACGTAACTCGCGACGCGAACGTGGAACAATGAGAGCCACTGACTGATTGGGCGGATATAAATGGACAACAGAGTGACAGCACGAAATGGGACTGACCTTGTGAATCAGAAGGCAACCTGAATTTAATCCTTCAGGGCTACGAGACCGTGCCGGACGAGCAAATAACAGTAATAACGCTGCAGTGGCCGTCGTGCGCCACGATATAATTACGCGTATAGATTAATACTCGATAGAGGAGTAATCAAATCTTTCGGAATCCAATTTGCAAGTAAGGACGTAGGTTTCTATTTACAGTTCCCTGCCTGCTTTCAATTTAGACGCGAGCAGACTATTAATTTATAATTGTGTCTAAGATATGGACTATAAAATTTGTAACGATATTGAGAAATTAATGGATCTGTATTTAACTGAGTGTATTGCTGTGCGACACCGTAGGTATTAAAATAGGTTATCTAAGAATAGAATAGTTATCAATACTTGCAATTTATGTTAATAATAGAAACAAATTATCATAAATCATAAAAACAAAAATATGAGATATAAATATTAATATCACTTAAAATATTTATATTTTATTGTTGTAACACAGCAGATATTAAAATAGATTATCTAAGAATATAATAGTTATCAATACTTGCAATTTATGTTAATAATAGAAACAAATTATCATAAATAATAAAAACAAAAATATGAGATATAAATATTAATATCACTTAAAATATTTATATTTTATTGTTGTGACACAGCAGATATTAAAATAGGTTATCTAAGAATAAAATAGTTATTAATATTTGCAATTTATATTAATGATAGAAACAATTTATCATAAATCGTAAAAACAAAAATATTGCTTAATATGAGATATAAATATTATTTAATATTATTTAAAATATTTATA